>JAADKB010000014.1:0-214535 GCA_009982845.1 Delphinella strobiligena
ATCTTTTTATTAAGGAATTGAGAATACTATATTACAGCTATATAATCAGTTTTAAAAGCTATTATAACTTAATAAAGTTAGCTTATAGATTATAATCTAATATAAATAAAGTGTTTAAATTAATTAGTATTTCTTTATTCTCTAGTTTTAACTTTAACTAAATAATCTTTAAACTGAAGCTTAAAATTGAAAATAACTTTCAAAATTCTCTTTTTTATTAAAGGTTTAACTATATAATTACTTATTTTTAATAGTAAATCAATTTTGTTAGTCTTCTTTTAATTTTATATAAAGTATATGAAGATTGTCTTATTACTTTCGAATATAGCGCTACTATCTTTTGCTTATTAAAAGGCTTTTAAAACTACTTTATTATTTAATACTAATATATTTTTTTTTAATAAATCTGAGATTGCTTATTAAATATAATTATTTATAAAGCTTATATTGCTTTATTTTTTATTAATCTTTTTTTTATTAAGAAGGCGTTAAAAAAGATATATAGAAGTAAAGCAAGTAAAGAACTTTATAAAAGACTAGACTTAGTAAAAATAATTTAGTTTAATTTTATATTATTAACTCGCTATAATATCAATAATAAAATAAAATTAAACTAAATTATTTTTACTAAGTCTAGTCTTTTATAAAGTTCTTTACTTGCTTTACTTCTATATATCTTTTTTAACGCCTTCTTAATAAAAAAAAGATTAATAAAAAATAAAGCAATATAAGCTTTATAAATAATTATATTTAATAAGCAATCTCAGATTTAATTAAAAAAAAATATATTAGTATTAAATAATAAAGTAGTTTTAAAAGCCTTTTAATAAGCAAAAGATAGTAGCGCTATATTCGAAAGTAATAAGACAATCTTCATATACTTTATATAAAATTAAAAGAAGACTAACAAAATTGATTTACTATTAAAAATAAGTAATTATATAGTTAAACCTTTAATAAAAAAGAGAATTTTGAAAGTTATTTTCAATTTTAAGCTTCAGTTTAAAGATTATTTAGTTAAAGTTAAAACTAGAGAATAAAGAAATACTAATTAATTTAAACACTTTATTTATATTAGATTATAATCTATAAGCTAACTTTATTAAGTTATAATAGCTTTTAAAACTGATTATATAGCTGTAATATAGTATTCTCAATTCCTTAATAAAAAGATTAATAATTATACTATTAAAATCCTCAATTTTATATAGAAAATAGAAGCTTAAGCTATAGTTAAATATTTTAATATAACTTTAATTAAAGCGTTTAGTATGAAAGCAATACTTTTCCTCTTATATATTTAATTCTAATTAAAAGCTAGTAAATAAAACTCTATATATTACTAGAAATTAACTTATTAAAAGCACAGCTTAAGAAGTTAATTAAAAAATCTAGAGTAAAATTATTTATTTTCTCTTTTTATAATATAAAAATACAATTAAGCAAAATAGAAAGTAGTATTAAAACTATCTCTATATAATAGCTCTATTATAAAGCATAATAATAATTAATTATAGAGCTGATTAATATAGCTTTAATAAAATATATAAAAACTACTTTAAAATAAAGAAACAACGCTTAAATATCTTTACTAATAGCTTTATTATTGATAAATAAATAGGAATTAAAATAGTAATATACTTTAAAAAGCCTATACTATTATTTATTCTCTTTTAGTTAATTAAATTAGGAAAAAGTATTAATAGGATAATAATAGAGCTACTTATAATTAAAGAGACTATAATTCTAGCTAATATCTTATTAAAAACACTTTATAACTATAGAAAGCTAATTTTCTAAATAGCTATATAATTTAATAGCTAAATAGTTATTTATATAGTAAACTATTAAATAAGCTAAAATAAAGCTGCTATAGTATAGAACATTCTATATATAGTTAACTACTACGAAATTCTTAAAAGACAGCTAGTTATTTAATGAATCTTTAAAAAGTTTATTATTATAAAATATATTAAAATAGACTGACTAGCTAAATAAGCTATAAACTTCTTTATTATAAAGTAAATTATAAATAAAGCAGTTCTAAATAGTAAATTATAAATAAAGCAGTTCTAAATAGTATAAAGTAAGTATAAAACACTTTTTAAATCAAGATCTTAGCTAAAGAATATTGAAGACTATAGAATATTAATAGAAGTCTTTATATAATAGACAGCGCTATTCTAAGTAAATATATTATATTATTTTATAATAGGCTAAATAGAAAGGAGGCTTCTATTCTATTATAGCGCTATATATAATATATTTACCTAAATAAATTTTTAGCAGTTATTAAAATTATAAACTTAAAGCAATATAAATGTAATTAAGAAAAGAAGATAGTTTAACATTTCATACTATTCTGCTCTAAATATATAGTTTAAAAATAGAGACTTATAAAAACGCTAAGCTCTAACTTTTAATATATCTCAAATAATTAGAAAATAAAATTCCTATATAATAATAAGGCAACTTTATAAAGATAAATTTACAGATTAATAAAAAGCAAATATAAATATGGTCTATATAACTATTAAATACGTAATAAATACTAAAATATTAGATTTTACAAAAGAGCGTAAGAGATTAGAAAAGAAAGCTAAACAAAACAACTAAAAGAGCAAAGCAAGGGATAATAAGAGCAAGTTAGAGGATAAAAATAATTCAAAATATATATATATATACTAACTACAACACTTGCTATAGAGTATCTAGATAGAGCAGATGCATGAGCATTCTAACAAGTTGAGCTGCAGAATGAGACGTAGACTTTACAAATATTTATGTAATTAGTAAATAAGTAGATAGTAGTTGCTTATGCTTCCTGTGGCAAGCGCATAGCGTATGAAAAAATCGATCAATCAATCAATCAGACTGTCATGGTACTGCCCATTGATTCGACCAGTGAGTTGGCTCCAATTGACCTGCTCGCAGAAGGTAACCATTTAGCTCGTAGGGGCCGAAGATTGAGCTTCTCGCTCTCGTAGTGCTTGACGCACACCAGGCAGCACGTATCTGCCATAGTCGACAGCATCGTTGAAATTGTCATAGCCGCGAATGGAGATCAGCTCGGCACCAAGGTCAACGTAGTCGAGAATAGAGTCAACAATGGTCTTTGGCGATCCAACCAATGCGGTAGAGGCTCCACGAGCGTTCGTTGCGGTGACTGTAGGGAACCAGAGGGCGCGGTCGTGGATCTCGCCGCGAGCAGCAATTTCAAGCAGTCTTTGGGAGCCAACATTCTGGGGCGTCGGTGCAGCAGCACCCGTCTCTGATTTTGTCACTGAGGGCGCCGCGATGCCAGTTGCCTTCCCTTTGTTCGCAGTCAGGGCTTCGAGCGTGCGGTGTGCCTTTTCCCAGGCCAACTCATCGGTCTCCGCGATGATGGGACGGAATGTAACCCAGATTCGTGGGCGGTCCGTCTATCAAAAGTGTCAGCATAATTACCCTTGGATGGCCTTCAAGATGAGTGAATAACAGGTCTATAGTCCAGGTAATTGAAGGAGGACTAGGCCATCGATATGCTTAAGCTCACGAAGAGCGAATAGGACAATCTCGAGAAGACTAACCTTTGCTCGGCCAGCCTTGTCGGCCTCGGCGTAGATGCGATCAATCTGCTGCTTGGTTTCCTTCAGCGGCTCCCCCCAGAGCCCGAAAATGTCACCAAGCGATCCTCCAATGCGGTATGCCTCATCGGATGAGCCACCAACAGACACAGGGATCTTGCCGTAAGCCAACCGGACACGGTTGCTGAATTGCTTGAACTGATAGTACTTGCTGTCCCAATCAAAAAGTTCAGTGGATTCCCATGCGCGACGAAGAATACGGATGTAGTCCTCAAGACGGCCGTAACGCTCTTCCTTGTTGAGAAAATCGCCCTCCTTTGCTTGCTCGGCGTCACTCCCGCCAGCGATCAAGTGCACCACGACACGTCCTTTACTCAGTCTAGGTTGACATCACATCAGCAATAACTCTGAATACTAAGTAGATCTTGACCAATTGTAGGAAAGCAGGTTGAGCAGTAGCATACGAGATGGAGGAGATATTTGGTAAGAACCGTGGGACAAGGGCAAAGGCAGATGTACTTACTGGTGAAGGGTTGCTAGAGCCTTTGCCGCGACGGTCGGGTAGAGGGTGTTAGGTCGAAGTGCGATGATGAGCGTCAACTTCTTGGTCACAGACGCAATAGTCGCCCCAATCGTGAATGGATCGAACCACTCTGAGCCATATGGCACGAGTGTGTAGTTGTACTCATAATCATCCAAGGCTCGGGCATATCGGACAAGGAACTCAGGGTCCACGATATCCGCATCAGGAAGCGGATTGATTTCCGTGGAGGCGTTGTTGAACGATGCGCTGATGAATTCTACAGGCATTGCGATGGCTTATGATTGTTTTTCGATTGCAGAAGAAATTCGAAGGACCACGGGGAGATAAATATATATGAAGGGGAAGGGGCTTGTCGAAAGGAACGTATTCTGATTGTTTATAAGCAAATGCATCAAGCAAAGGCGTCAACCACTCGAGTGATCACGCAATAACCCACCTTTCCCATGTCACTGATCAATAGATTGGAGCAGCTAAATGTAAGGTGATGCATACTCAAGGAGTACCGATATCTCGTGCGAAGCCGACGAATTTGTATTGAAGGCACTTGAGGATATTGTCATGTACGCTCGAGACAATTAAAAGCCTATTTTCATGTAGGAGAACTGAGCAGTACTACTAGTACTCGTGGTTGTCGCAGTGCCATGGGTGCCGGGGATACATGCCTTAAAGCCTGCGGTCTTGGTAGTTAATGGCGGCTCTACAAGTGCCTATCGCAACTCCGAATTCGGATTATATTGTCAGCAGATGATTCGCCTAACCTTACCTTGTATGGATATTCACCATTCGGACTTCGAGCACGAGATAGCACGCACATGGATTTTAGGGGAGCACATAGCGATCAGGAAGCGTTAGCACTATGTTAGGTGGAATTGCGTTGTGGAGCAGAAAGGGGACAGACACACCGAGCACGCGATCGCCAAGTATCGGCGCATGGACTAGCGAGGGTGTGCATTTTTGATGGTAAATATCAAGAACCATCAACCATTGTCTGAGAGGTGATCGCAATATGAAAGACAGGAGTCCGAAAGAAGTATCCACAACGCATAGCATCGCCATAGATACAATGAATCTAGAGGCTGAAAAGCTGAAGCAAGTTGGAATCGGTGATCAGGTGACCAACAAGCTCTTGTCAGAGGTAGAAGAGAGGAAACTTCCTTGAAAGAGTGTGATGGAGGGTGGTCATACCATTATAAGGTGAAGACTCAAAAAGCATATACCGTCATCGACAAACCTCGAAAGAAAATGCCAAGTATCGAACGGAGGACTCGTTTGATCATGTGGCTCTGTGGTAGAAGTTGCTCGCCTCGCGAAAGTCGGGTGTTCATGCACGCATATACCAAACTCACTACGCTCCTGTATCGTTCCGAGATCCTGTTTCCTCCCCATCAATTCTGCAAAGCAAAGCACCTCTCGACACTGTCCGCATTATTGCCCCACCAATTCACCATGACGGTACCTGTAGTGCCGAGGAAAATGAATATGAATAGCATATTTGCGTTGAATCCAGTATCCAAGGCCGCACCACTGATGTAAGCCCATTTGTTCCAAAAGGCGTGTCTGTACCGATACAGGTAAAAGTTGAAGAATGTTCCAATCAGAATAGCCGTAAACGGGCCTGTACTTATGTTTCCCCGAAAGGTTGCGGCACTAGCGAAGAAGATGGTCGTGTTCTAAAGATTGAATCGAGCCTTGGGAAACCTTCTGTGCAAGAGCCAGATCAACGTAGGCACAGCTGCGCCAGCCACAAAGCCATAGATCACTGGTTTGTAGAAGGGCTTAGGCCCGACTAAGGCATATTGTATACCGGCCGTGTTGTAGCTTTTGGATGTTTGGCCAGTTCATTGTCCTGTCGGATCGCCACTGATGTACTCGAATTTGGAAGCAACGACCCAACGCATCACACCGTAATTGACAGGAAGAGCAAGCATGTTGGCGATAATTTGCACGCCGATAACGTCTCGAGGTGGTAGATGAAGGTAATGCCCTATCTTTCTTCGACATTAGCATTCCAAAGACGTGCCAGATGGAAGTAAGATTGTTCACCTTTTGGTCCTGCACCGCTGCTTGCGCATCATACCATACATTTCCAGAAATCATAAATGACACGATAAGCCAGCTGGTCAAGCGGGTGTCGAGATGACCCTTTGACCTCGATCATGTCTAAGCACGAGTACTTCAGCTTTGTATCTGACCACCTAAAACTACGTCCTACTTACATCCGTAGATCAGCTCATTGAAGAAACCGACTTCCATTGCATAGCCGGATATTGCATATACCAGACTCATTGGTAACATAGTCGCTGCGCCGAAACCTAGGGCGACGAAATACGTCCAAGTAGGCATCCAGATCGAGTTAGTTGCAGCTATGGCAAGGAGGATAACGAATGGTATCGCGGTGAGTGCTACCCACTCCCTAGTTGATGATCAGTTATCCGGATCAAAGACAATGCCATATAGATGTACCACCGAGTCATGCCTGGATATTTCTGGATGATACGACTGACAATGTTAAGATCAAGTGTTCCGAAAGATACCCCAGCTTTGCTTACCTCAGACGGTCTTGATGGTAACTTGTTAACCTTCGGTGCCAAAAATAGGCCACACCATACGAACGAGGACATGTATGATGCGTATCACTACAGGAGGTCATGATAAGCAATTCATGAATACCAGTGGTCGTAAGACTTACCATGAATATCTCCCACGTATACTGAGCCTCAGAGTAAGCCAGGCCGACTTCAAGATACATCGTCTCGTTGTTATGCTGCGTTCCACTTGCGTCTGTATATACTTCGATGCTTCAGTAAACCGCTAAACCACAAGGTACTAATCCAAGCTTACTCAAGGTTGAGACTAGATACGTTAACCCATTCTTTTGAAAGACACTGTATGACATGATATCGTAATTTGGAGATCCCCATAGATTGCCAAAGTATGCGACAGGGATCAGAATCCAAGTCTTCACCCTTGTTAGCACCCATTACGACTCAATATACAACATTAGGGCTTACTGTCATGACAAATCCAACGAAAATGGTGACTTGCACACTGTAGAGATAGGTAATGACTGTTGATGTGATATTCGACCAGTCCAGCGTAATGTTGAGTAGTCCAATGCCTCCTTTGCCAGACCCGAGAAAGTTGACTGTAGAATTTCGACTTGCGAACCAACAAAGAAGTGCGAGGTAGGCTACCATGGGAAAGACGAACTTGGGGAGGAATTTCCATGCAAAGGTGGCAAACATTATCCACCAGAAGACCTTTGAATCGAAGGTCAGCATTGTGCTAGCCCGTCGATTTCACCTTCATTTTGTTCTTCCCAGCATCGTCTTTGGCATTATCTTGCATAGTTCGATACAGGGTCACCTGCTTTAGCGAAGGAGGAAATATGAACTCAGGGTCGTCGACCAGGATGTTCCGTACTAGCACAGGTTAGTCGCGCACAGTGGGAATCATTCTGACATACCCATCGCTGCAAAGGAGGATCCTAGAAGAGAAGCACCCTAGCAACAATCAGTATCCACTCAGTGGTGAAACTAAACCAGCCAAAGAATAACGCGGTCATAGGGTGCATAGTGATACCATAATATAGTGCTGCGTTCGTCGGCAAAAATGCTAACCTGGGTTAAAAGAGTTCTTCCCATGCATCGAATTCACTGACTTGCTCATTGACCCTGACTACCGGCATTCGCAGCAATGCCAATGATAGCGTGCTCTTTGATAGAGAAGAGTCCGGGATTGAGTGAGAAGGAGAAACGTTTCAAAGGTACTCTGTAGTCAGGCAGAACACGCGCGAGTAATTTGCCAAGCGGGGCTGAAGCAAGGATAACGAAGAAGACAGGAAATTGTGCCGTGGTTGTTCGGAAGCTAGTACATGATCAGCTTCAAGCTTAGACATCAATCCAATAACAGGATTTACTATGAAAGCTGAGAAACAACACTCCTGATGATACAGAAGATCGCAGATAGGAGTATAGATCGGAAGGTCAGGACAGGTAGAGTCGCGTCATCCTCGAATCCCACAACTTTTCGGACCAGCTCAGGTATGTCTGCAAACTCTTCGGAAGTATAGTCGTATTGCGGTTTATCCTGAAAAGTCTTCGCACTGACGCTGATGTCGTCCAAGTTCACAACGTACAAGATTTTTTCGGCTTCATAGATTGTTCGAATTGATTACTGGCTCGACTGTGTGCTTCGATTGCTTCAAAACGTCCTTTCCATCAATCTGGAGCGACATGGTTCAGACTGTTATAGCTCGCAAGTTTATTTAAGGTCAGCGTTTCAACGTGAAGTCGGAGCGCTTTGAATACCAAGTACGATGGCTGAGTGATACATGGTACCATTCATATCTCGCTGTTTCTCAACAATCGGGCTGCCATTGTGGATCACTATTGCGTGCTTGCAGCTAAAAGTCAAGCTTGATGCAGCGAGGTTTGGTATAGATAGGCGCATAAGCGAGCACTAGGATAGCTGAATCTAGATGGGTTTAGTGGGACTATCTTCTTGAGTGCCATCCATGTATGCACTATTGATCCCTTTCAATTTACGAGATCATGCGGATCGTTCGATATAACCTTTTGCCATGTAGCCTTTTGGAAAAATGATTACCCAACATCCAGCAAGTCTGTTCACCAGCCAGCCAGCCATGTTCAAGTGGCTCTGGTTCACGGGCGTAATTCGAAGGGACGTTTGAAGACTGACGCCGGATCTCCTGTCATGTTTGTACAGAGTTCCGACAGGTGAAATGGAAAGCGATCATCTATAGAGCTCACAGACAGCGTTGCAGCAGTGTAGGCGCATTCGCCATACACGAATTTGGTCATATGGACTACGAGAAACCGGAGGGCGACAAAAACTTTGGTTTCATTCATTGTGTCTTACGTGGCGACGTTATGGTACATGCACTGTCAGGACAGGAAGTAGCCTAGCAAGTCCAGTAATATTCCTGAACCTTCTCTTTGTAGACAGGGGACTACCAGATCCAGTACCACATCTAGTACCATCCGGGTCCACCAACAAAACTGCAGTTGAACTCAGTCGGGCCCGGGAAAGTCTCCCATCCGGTGTTAGCAGCACAAGAATAGGAGCTTGCGAGTGCCGGGTCGCCCTTTCCTTTGTATTTGTTAACGAGCGGATATGCGCAAAGGTTCAGAAATTTGACACTTGTGCCATTGACAGGGTAAGCGCTTGTTGCGTTTATCGGGTACTCGCTGCTAGCTGTGAGAGTTGCAGGGGCAGTACCATTCTCAACCCACGCGCGGAGTTGTCCAATAGCGTCAGTAGGCATTACACCGGTGCCACCTCCACAATGACCAACACCGGGAGAGTAGAATTGGCGGTAAAAGTCAGCAGCGGATGGGTCCAACGCTAGGACCTTCTGGTAGTAGAGCATCGTGCCTTGTGGGTTGATATAGTTGTCGGCAAGTCCTTGCCACGTGATCATTTTCCCACCAGCGTTCTTGAAAGCGCGCAAGTCTGGGCTGTTGCTGCCCATGGTAGAATCGTACTCGAGGTGACCCTGTAAGAAGAATTCTGTAGACACATAAGTCAGCCATCATATTTGAAGTGAGCCAAAGCCTGGGCGCGACTGACGTTGGAATTCAGCATATGTCACCTTGGAAGTGTCAAATGTCAGGTCCTTCGCAAGGAATCCACGGTACCAAGAGTCAGCAATACTGAAAGGCACAGTAGCGGTATCGGAGCCGTTGGTGGTGGTGTTGGCCAAAGAAGAAAAGTTGGTTCCCTTTGTGATTCCATACCACAGGAACTGATCCTCAGTAGTGACAGGGCCAGACCAAATCTTATCGATAACATCGGCCGCCTTCTGTGGGAAAGTTCGCGTCGTGCCGTCCGTGTCACAGGTGTAGTTCTTGCCAACCAAGCTTTGCGCTTTGAATGAGCAGAGCGCAGGAGCAGAGATGATGCCGTCGACTACACTATCTAGGCTGTCACAAGCTTTGATCACCGCAGCATTGGCAGCATCAAACTCACACTGCGGAGGAGCGTATCCTTCGTTGTTTTCCACTGTATACGGCCACTGCTGGGCAGGGGTGAAGTCGTTCCATTGGATAGCAGGGGCTTCTGCGAGGATGCCGTTGTAATCAGTAGGATAGAATTGGGCCTCGACAAGACCCTGACGGCCGCCAGTGGAGCAGCCATTCCAGTAGGAATACTTTGGTGCAGTCCCATAGAAGCTCTCTGTCACCGCTTTACCTATGACAGTCATGTCATGGTAAGAGCGGCGGGCAAAGTCCAGCAGAAGATACTGGTTGACGTTGCCAGCAGATATAAGTGACCAAGAATCTGCATCATATGCTGAAGTCGTTGCAGATGTATGACCAGAGTCAGTAGAGACCGCCGCGTATCCAAGAGCAGAGACTGGTCCGAGACTCAATGGTGTTCCTGCTAGCCAACCGCCACCGCCAACGCTCTGGAAGATACCGTTCCAGCCTGTCAAGGGCAGGACTACCCAGTTGGTCACACAATCTCCAGTTCCAGGATGAGTCAGATTGATGTTAACAAAGCAGATATTGTTACCAGATATGGACTCGTAATCATTCATGACAGTTGCTGTCATAGAAGTGATGTTCGCGCCGTAGACGGATGGCTTCGGGATAGCATTAACGGAACAATTGCTCGAAACCCTAGTCTCGATAGTAGCCGCCATGGCAGAGGCTGCTACGCCGGCCAACAATATGCATTGGGCAAGCATTCTGGCCGTTCGCCCAAGCGAGTGTGATGATGGCGATGGTGAAGGTACGACTCGGACTAGAACGATGGTCAAGTTGAACTGGCCCTGGATTATATATGGACAATCATTTGATCTTCGGTAGCGGCCTTATAAACGATCGACACGACCGAGCACCCTGGAGTTCGACTTTCACTGTCGTCAATCATGTCTCCTCCAGTGGTGTGGAGTGCTGGGGCCAGGTGCACGGGACGCTTGGAAGGTCTGGGGCTGCGGAGTGAGTTCATTAGACGAGGAGTAATGGATCAAAGTGGATACCTATACTGAAGGTGCTAATGCGCAATGTTGTTAAATTGGTAAAGCACGAACCAGAGCTAGTCCTTACTGACGGCAGCTTCAGACAGAGTTCTGACATGGAACGAAACTCGGCTTTGTATGAATTTGGAAAGTGTATGACTTGGGGAAATGCATGAGATGGGAACTGCATGACTCTAGTCGTGGAGTAGTGCCTCGGCGTATGAATGTATCTGCTCGAAAACCTTATCAAAGAAGTGTCTCGTGCCCTTTGTCCAACCTCGGGTATATTTGAATCTGATATGTATCGATGGAGACTTGTACGTTTCTGGAAAGTGTATGACTCCAGACAGTGTGTGATTTAGGAAGCGCATGACTCTTGTGGGCTCGATGTCGGACAACGTACTAGTGCACCGGCTTGTAACCTTAGAATATGTTTTGCGCGATCACGGCGTGTACACCTCGGCCCGTAACTCAACTCGACTTGTCCGATTTTGGAGAATGTATGACTTCGGAAAGTGTATAGTGCAGAAAATTCATGACTTTTGACAGTGTAGGACATTGCGTTATATCGCTACTTCTCTGCTACTGACCTCAAAGTGTAGATTAGATCTGGCAGGATACAGCAGGGATTGTAGCAGGGCAGAGTATGCTTGAGATCGACAAGTTGAAACCTCTAGCAACATGCATGGAAACACCTACTGATGTAGCGCCTGCATCTTTAATTTCCTCTGCGAGAGACGAGACTGTACCTTGCCATCGTACTTGCGCGTTAGTTTCGTGTAATTCCTTGAGAAATAACGTCCAGTCTTGCGCCCAGTCCTCCTTTATTTTTTTCTTCCATTACACAGATGGGTGATATGCAGGAGGGACGTACCGCGGATGATTCGGAGAAGGTTCGGGTGTCAGAGGCTCGGCCGTCTGACCTTCGAGAAGACAGCATGTCACTCCATATCACCTCGGATGACACCGGATCAGCGGACTTGCAGTCTGATCGACCACCTGTCGAAAGGGCTAGTCGCGTGGCCTGGATCACTCCATACCTGCTCCTTCAAAAAGTGTAGACCGACAATCGAAAAACTTTAGCATATTGCCAAATATCAGAATCTATCCAGCACTGAGAAAGATAGAACAATATCGATCTCAAACGTTAAGGAATTTCTAGAAAGAAATTCAGAGAGCTCGGCCAATGCTCGGACTTAGTAGTCCCGGTCCGCGTTGACTCTGCTCTCGATTCAAATTTTTGATGTACAAGTTGCATGTAATAATGATATAACACTTAAGGTTTCGCCATCGACGCCGTGATATATGCTCGTGGCGGAGATGGCACTTGAACCAAGCCTTTTTCATTACTGTTGTCAACAGCCACCATCCTAAGCTCATTCTGTGTCACGTATTGTGCTGTATCGCCGCTTGATCGACAATCCTTCAAAACAACCCGCGAGTGTCAAATTTATGGTCACTTCGATTGGCAGAGAACCATCTATAGACCCTACTTCAAGTACTGCGACTACTATGCCTGAATCGCTTCCTGGAAGCTTTCGCGAACGGCATCTATCTACTGTACGAGCCACTACTACTCACACCGCTGTAACTAATGTGGGATGAACACCTCTTACAATACTTGTACATTGTATTCTTTCTGCTTGCAAATCGACCGCAACGTTTCTCATTGGTCGAAAAACAAGCCTTCTCGCCATGTAAAATGAAATCGAGGATCCTCAAGACGTTGAAACCGGTACAGAACCTATTTCGTGTCTCGACTTTCTGACCAATATGATGCTGACTTAATGGTACAGTAGTGGAGCTAGCCAACCACATGTATTAAGGAGCCCGATGTACAGCTTTTCTAGACGAGTCCGCTTCTCGAGGCCATGACCAGACGCGCTAAAGAAATGACTAACGAAAGCAAGTCGGACTCGAGGCTCGATACAAAACATTTTGACTTCAAGCACAACGGAATGCTCACCACATCCTCGTGACCCGAGACGACATCGTGGCTGAAAAGTCAATCCCCATGGAGTAATCCCCACGGGAAACCACTGGGGAGTACCCACAGCTGTTAGAGCACGGTCCTTTTTTTCACCATCGAATGAGTGAGTGTTCGATAAATCTAAACCAGAATTATTGTCGTACCCGAGTCTATAAGATGGCTATCAATCCCCTGCTTTCATACTTCCATCAGCAGCTACTGCGACTGTCCTCTTTTGCAATCTCATCTCTTGTGATCGACAATATGAACACCCTTCCTAACCCCCATCATGGCCGTACGGCCTCAATCGAGATGGAGGAGCGCTATGAAAGCCCTCCAGCAGCTCATGTTCCTATCGGAACATATCTTGCGACCCGTTTCTCCTCACTGAAGCCTTCAATGGAGCCTCTTGCCAATCCATTCCGGCTCTTGGCTATGCTTCACTTCCAACAATGAATGTTCTTCGTCGTGGCTTTCATGGCCTGGACATGGGACGCTTTTGATTTCTTCACTGTCTCTCTCACAGTCGAGGACCTTGCAGAGAGCTTTGGCAAGGAGACC
This sequence comes from Delphinella strobiligena, assembly GCA_009982845.1. Classification (NCBI taxonomy): domain Eukaryota; kingdom Fungi; phylum Ascomycota; class Dothideomycetes; order Dothideales; family Dothioraceae; genus Delphinella; species Delphinella strobiligena. The sequence continues at coordinate 13,626 of JAADKB010000014.1, forward strand.
ACGCAAATCACTTGGGGCATCACGCTCGTGCTTATGTTCCGCTCCGTTGGATCCATCCTTTTCGGTGTGGCTGCAGACAGATATGGCCGCAAGTGGCCGTTTGTTATCAACAACCTCTTGTTCATCGCCTTGGAACTCGGAACTGGGTTCTGCCAGACATATCAACAATTCTTGGCATGTCGAGCTCTCTTCGGTGTTGCCATGGGTGGTCTCTATGGTAATGCTGCTGCTACCGCCCTCGAAGATGTCCCAGAAGAGGCTCGTGGTCTCATTTCTGGCATAATGCAACAAGGCTATGCCTTAGGCTACCTTTTAGCAACCGCTTTCGCAAGAGGCCTTGTCAACACCACCTCCCACGGATGGAGACCACTCTTCTGGTTTGGCGCCTGCCCCCCAGTCTTGTTCATCATCTTCCGACTCTGCTTGCCAGAGACCAGGACCTACAGAGAGAGACAGGCGGTACGCGAGGGCTCCGGCAACATCTCACTAACACTCACCAGCATCCACCTGATGGAACTCAGCCCCGGCTCCTTCAGAACCTTCGTCGTCGGCACATCCTACCAACTCGGCAACCTCGCTTCCTCAGCCTCCTCCACCATCGAGGCCGAGCTCGGCGCCAAGTATCCTCTCACGCCCCTGACCAAGATCCGAACATGGCTCCAATAAACCCACTCCTTCACTCTCTCTGCATAACCCACTGAAACACGACAGCCAATCCCATACCCAGCGCCGTCAACCCGACAACAAAGACATCGATAAAATGCTCACTATAACCCTTCCTTACCATTTCCAACGCCGCACCACTGCCTCCCGCCCCCAAAGCCGTAATAAGCAGCACCACGATCCACCTCATCAATGCCAACGACTTGACTACGATCGTGAACAGGGTATTCCCGATCCTCACAATCTCAACTTTCAGGGAGATGAAGCATCAACACGGCGATTGTTTGGGATTATTTGTAATACAATATACATGAATAGGGCCCATACAGCATTAATCGATCGTGGCTCCTTTTCCTTCCAATCCTAGCAACAATAATCCTACAGGACCACCAATCAAGATTTTCGACAACCAATCGTTGTATTTTCCCTTGTTTTCCTTCCCACCCCCTTGCGTGTCGTCAATTGTTTCCTTTCGTCTCGCGTCGTGCTCGTCCTCGTCGATATCCTCATCTGTCTGCACTTCCTCCTCGTCAACGCTATGTTCTTTTGAATTCACCCTTTCGTGTTCCTTCATTACTCCAGTAGTGTCATCACTGTTTCTGCGCGCGAGATGAGACGGCTCGCCTGCATCATGTAAGCGACCGACTTCTTCAACTCCCGGCCGGGCTGCCTGTATTACTGGGTGTGGGCGCCTGGCTCCCCCTTTTCTCCAACTTCTTGGGCTTCTTGGGCTTCTTCCTCTCACCCGTCGCCGGATCAACCAACTTCTTGGGTTTACCCTTAGGTTTGGTTGCTGCAGGAGCTGCAGGAGTACTGGATCCAGACGTGGCCGCAGGCGTGCCATTTGCTTTCTTGGCTTCGGTGGCTTTTGGTTTGTTTTCAGCAGGTACGGACTTGTTTTCGGCTGGTTTTGGTTTGTTTCCGGCTGGTTTTGGGTTATCTTCGGACGCCTTGGGCTCCTTGCTCTCGTCTGGAAGGGGCACCTCCTCCGGCTTGATTGATGGACGCTTGGATCCACTTCCAGCGCTAGAACCAAGTTTCCTTGGTTGACCCCTAGGCTTCTTCTTCTCAGTGGCTTCTCCAAGCTTCTGCTTGACGTCTGTTTCTTCTTCGCTGTCATCCTCGGGGGTCTCGACTATGAAGTGACCATCTTGGGGCAGTTTGTCTGTGCCGTTGATCTCAAGTATGTCTTGAGGACAGGCACTCATGACCACGACGACATCTCTTTCTGCTCTCAAACGTACAAACACACCTTCTTTCTCGTCCGGTGCGGCAAATGTGAGCTCGCCTTTGTCACCTTGCCAGGGAATATTCATGAAGAGGTTGAATGGAGCAGGGACAGAGTTGATTGTAACGTCGGCGCCGATGCCTTTGGGGCCCTTGAGCCCAGCTCGCTCATTCAACTCCTTGAGCGCGAGGACTAGGTTCTCAGCGCAGCTACCATGTTCCTCCCAGTTCTCTACTCCCAACCCTTTGTAGCGCTGAGGGTCACATGCTGCCATCAATGTGTCGTGTCTGCCTGAGCTCGTGTCCTCGATCATCGTCATCATTGGCTCTCGCAGATTGGACACGAGCACATCGTTGACGCGGGGGATCAAATGGCACGTCGTAGCTCGGGTATGTGGCAGACTGAGGTACTCCATGGCAGGATTGTCATTTCGAGAATTGTTCCAGGCGCTATATCCGGCATACAGCGAGCTGGTAGCGCCACTACCCGTAAGAGCGGACAGCGAGGCAGCACCAACAGGTGTTTTGGAGAAATCGGCGAGCTGCTCAGCATATGACTTGGTCGTGTCACGTTGATGGCTGGAAGCGAAAGCCGAGATGGCGCCTTTACTTGGGAGATAAGACGTGAAACCCTCGCCAGTGGAGAGATAACTACCCCAGGTACGCGAGTTCTGTTTCTGCTGGGCTTTGTCTGCTGCATCCGTCTCTTGCTTCTCGGCTGCCGAGGGTTGTGGGTTAGGCTGTTGCTTTTTACCGCTACCGCGGAGGGAAGGAAGGTAAGACGACCATCCTGCCTTTTGAGGCGTGCTTTGCTGGACTTGTTTCTCGCCTTCTTGAACACCCTTCGCCGTGGCTGCTTCAGCCTCTTCTTGAGATGGCAGTCCCATGTCATCCTTACTCTTACGCCCTTTCTTGACATTTGGCGACTCGGCCTTCTTTTCTTGCTTTGCTGGCTCCTCCTGCTTCTGGGGCTTGGGCTCTTCTTTCTTCTCATCCTCTTGCTCGGCGCCCTTCTCGCCCTTCTCGCCCTTCTCTGCTCCGTCATTCAGTGACTTTGGTGGCTCAGGCAACACAAAAGCCCATGTGTCGATGACTTGAGTTCCGGAAGAATTCACAATCTTGATCGTACTGCCTTTGGGGACAAAGGTAGCCGTGCCATGACGGGCAGGAATCTCTTGCAGGTCCTCCTTTGACATTGTTCGAAACTGCCCTGTATATCTTGCAAGGGTGCTTGTAAGATATAGCTAATGACTGGCAAAAGGCCTACGAGAGCTAAATAACCAAACTCGAGAGATTGTACAGATGGAGGTACGATTGTGTTCTATGGGACGATGAAACAGGGAAACCAAGAAACGGGACAGCAATGACGGCCTACCCTGTGCCGTACAAGGTCGACTCTGCAGGGCTGGCCACCTGAAGCTACATCTTCAGCCTCTCTACGCAATCGTGCATCGGGAGATCAGCTTCACACGGGAGGTTCTGAATGCACATTGTGGCTCATGGCACCAGGTCGTCGGAAACCCTTCTGTCTTGGCATGACGTAGTTGTCGGGTACACCTGCTTGGTGGATGCCAACCTTAGGTAGTATTGTATTGTGAAATTTACTCACATGCACGATAGGAAGGGAGAAAATTATAGTGCAGTTGAAACAATGATTTAGATATCAACTATGTACGACAGGCAAGAAAACCGCTAACAATGTTGAAGCAAAATGGAACGCTGTGCATCATGAAAAGCAAGGCTCAAACTGGCATGATAACAGAAACGCATGCAAACATCAAAGTCATAGTCCTTCAATCAGCCTTTGGCGTTCCATCGATCGTTATAAGCATTGACAGCAACGGCCACCTGCTTGTAGAGCCAATTCCTGCTTTGCTCATCCGCAACTGGTATGAATGGTCCATTGTTCCCTCCCTTGCAAACAATGCTCATACCCGTGCGTTCCTTGCTGATAGTCTGAATGTCCTTGAGCAGGACTTCCCATTCCGTTGTCAATTTCTTCGTCTGTACGAGCATAATACCATTGTAGGTCAACATGACTAAGCGCGGTGTACCGACTTGGCCATCTCCACGACCAGATACCTGCGAAGCACCGCTGTTTCCGCCTGACTGGAGCTCGAGGTGGGCAATGTACTCCTCATTGAAGTACTTACCATTGTCGAGTGTCTTCAGCCAGAATTGCCCGAGAGATTCGCGCTGGCTGTATGGGCGAACAATGCCGTCCTTACCAATGTAGCGGGTCAGACGGACACGATCAAGGCCTTCCTGGTCAAAGACGGTTGTTGTATTGCGTACACCCTCGGCCATGTTGGATGCAAGATCGAAGGCACCAATCGCAGGCTTGGTAGCCAGTCCTAAAAGACCCTTGCCAATACCTTTGGCAAAGCCACCAATTCCCTCCTTCTCCGCTCCTTCTAGTGGGTGGCGAGCTAGACCACCGATACCACTGGCCAAGCTGTTGGCAAATGCATTACCTCCAGAAGTGATACCATAGAGAGCGTGCTTTGGTCTGTTACGAGAGCGAGACATACGACGTTGATCCTGGAACTCCTTGTCCATTGAGGCGGCTGCAAGTCCCTTGCTGATACTGCCTGTAAACTTGGCCATACTGTCAGAGAAACCAAAGACACTCTTTTTGACGAAGCTACTGGCTCCCTTGGCGATGCCAAGACCAAGGTCTTGAGGTCTGTCTGTCATGACTAGACCGTTGTATGGCTCATAGAAGATGTCTGCAACACCGGAACTGATGTTGTTAAACAGACCCACCGGATTGCCCAAGAAGTCTGCAGATCCGAGGACAATGTGGACTTGCCGAAGAGACTCTTGCACGTAGTGGTTCTTGATGTTAGCAACGAGTGTATCCACTGAGACTCGAGCGTTCTCCAGTAGCAGTGCATTGTACCTGATAGGCGCATCGTTGACGTTTCCAATAGACATGGTCAGGACATTGACAGCAAACATGAAGGGATTGGATGACGAGCTGCCTGTATCCTCTGCGTTGATACGCTCAGTACGAACAAATGACAAATCGAACTGCATGGGTTGCAGGTGCAGCAGTTCGAAGTAAATATCTTGTCCGGACTGCTCAGATTTTGGTTCCGGAATGTCGAGACTTTCATCGCACAGTCTACCCTCCTTCTCCTCAAGCTGCAATCCCGGAATCTTGGTGAAGTCAAGCATGGCGAAGATGAAGTCCTCGTCAATCTCGATGGTCATCTGCTGCATCAAGAATGTAAAGTACTTGATGTACATGACACCATACGAGTCATCCTTGACGCGGGTAATCGCTGCCTTGAAGATCGGATGGGCCTCCATCTCCTTTCCAGTCTTGGGAACCACACTGGGGTAGTAGATAAGGGGAAAGATGCCTCCATATAGCTGGTTGTCAATCTGGATCCACTTGACGGTCGACGAGACAGTCTGGTACAGTGGCGAGTCTTTGTATGAGAGGTCAATGTCACGGAAGGTAACATAGATGAGCTCGCGCAGTTGTTGATTGATCAAAGAGATACCGATTCCAGAAAATCTTATCTGGGCACTGAGCGTGACGTGGTCGTCAAGATCTTTGACCTCGAAACCGGTCGCTGTTGATGCCGAGGCGGACCCTGATTTCTGCTGGTACAAACTCTTGGAAGGCTTGTAGTTGGACATGACGAGCGACTGGGTCGGCCCATCGGCAACCACGTTGAGGTCAACAACCTTTTGCCTATTTTGGGTACCTGTGGGTGGCAGCTTCATGGGAATAAGATTTCCAATTTCCGCAATCTTGACATATCGTTCCTTGCCTCTTGCAGAGATTACGAGGTTCTTGTTCCTGGTTGCCGGGTAGTCCCATGCATAAGGCATGATACTTCTTGGTGGCAAGCGGTAGCGGATAGGCTTCCACCCCGAGCTCCTGTCCTCTTCGTCTTCATCGACATTTGGATTGGCTTGCCAGAACACAAACTCGACGTCGCTCTCATTTCGCATAGAGAACGGCCAATGCTTTGTTTCCTGAGTGATATGCAAGAAAATGGTCGCGTTCTCCATTAAGATCTCAATCCTGATGAGCTTCTGGCGTTCTCCAGCCTTGGAGAGCTTGACGTGAACACTACCGACGTTTGCAATGTTGAACGGTGAAGACCAATTGTTGTTCACACCAGGCCAGCAGAGGCAGAGCTGCTGACCGGTGCTTTGTTTCAGGAATCGAAGAGGATGAAGCTCGCCCGACTTCATCGTGGTTATATCAGAGGAGCCAGGCTCTCGAATATTAAGATCTTCTCCCAGCTTGTTGTTGACCACAAAGCGAGGGGCAATGGTAACCACCTTGGTCAACTTGTATTTACCCTCGCCTTCTTCAACAGTGAGACCACAGTTCATTTCCGAGCGTCCAGATTCTGCAGGGAGACTGATGGCCGTGGTCGAACCAATAGCGTCGAAACTTACGGGCTTGCTCCAGGCAGACTCCCCCACCTTGATCATGGCGCGGTTTTTCTTATCGTCCGTTGGGAACGAGAACATGAAGGGTACAGGCTTCTGTGCTCCTTCAGTATTCACAAAGGTACCCTGTCCAGCCGCAGATTTCGTAGCGCCTAAGAAAGCCTTGCTACGAATGTCCAACTCCAAGCCAGTCCGGTTGAGAATGAGGTATGGACTGTAAACTGTGAGCTTGAAAGCTCCACCACTATTAGGAATGTTGTAGTAGTGTAGCTTAAGTCTCAGTGAAAGATCATTTTCATCCTTGACGACCAGGGTTTGCTCTCGGCGGAAATCGTCCCTTTCAGAAGAATTGATGATGCCAAATTCGCTCTGTTTGAACGGAGTGTCTTGCATGTCAACGCTGAGAAGAAGCAAATGAGAGAGCTCGACCACATGAACAGGACTAACGCCACCCTTGCGAAGGAAGTTTGTCCAGTCTTTCTTGGTGTTCTTGTCATAGATGCGGTACTTGAAGTCGAATGGAAGCAGATTTTGGATCTCGACTGGAGCAGAGAGGCGAATGCACATATATGGGTACACAGCTGTTAGCGGATCAGTCTTGTCAAAGACAGCCTGCATCTGGAAGTAGAATGGAGGCCCTTGTTCACTTTCGTCACCTTGACAAGTGATGGTGCGAACCGGTCTTTTTAGTAGATCCTTCCAGAATAGACGCTCATTAGACCAGGCGTAGCCGAAGCCCTCTCCAGGTCTGACGACTAACGAATGCATAAAAGCAGCGCCGACTGGGGCTGGACGAGCGTCTCCAGGTGCGATCTTCTCGATCTTGAGCAGGTTTCCTTCCTCAGGACTGAATACGCCGACTTCCACAGGGATCTGGGTGTGATTCTCAATCTGCAAGGGCGAGCGGAAGGTGATGTACTTGACATTGTCGGTTCCAAGCTTGACCTCAACGAGCAGACGGTGCTGAACCTTGTCCTTGCGTGGTTTGAGATTATACAATGCCTCACCTTCACGCTGGACAGGAATTTTATCGATGCTGTCAAAGCCACTGCCCTCCAGCTTCAGACCCACAACTCCAGTAGCGCCCTCGGGAGACAAGGTCTCTCTGGTCGTGGTCGGGTCTTCAAAGCGCCAAGGAATCTCCTCACCATCGTCCATCTTGGCAGCGGCACCTTCGACATCGTTATCACTATGCGCCCAGACATTGATGTCGAAGCCGGTGTAATTGCGAATACGGTAAGGAGCATCTGCGCCGCGAGGCTTTGAAAGGATATCTTCGTCCGTGTTCAAGTAAGAGACGGACTTGTAAGCCAAAGCGATGGTCGCAGAGGTGATTGTGAGTTCCATAGACTTCCTTGAGTAGAGCTCAACGGATAACTTCTCTGGATGCAAGCTCTTGGCCATGTGGAAACCGACGGCCCAGGGCTCGATCAGTGGCTCCCATGCCGACTTGGAAAAGTTGTAAACATTAATAAAGGTATCAATGCCAGTGTCCGCAGTCATGGCGCCACTCCAATCGCGCACCTCGACTGAAAAGTTTTTGACACTCCAGTCGAACATTGGCAACTCGTGCAGGTCACCAATGAGGACAACACGGACACCTTCCATGGATATTTTCATCTCTTCTCTCTTGAGGACTGCTGAGCCTTCTCCTTCAGGCGCGCTTGTTGCGATGGGTTTGGTGGACGTCTTTGTCGCGATAGTTTTGGCCTGTGGCTTCGATGATGCCGGTTTTGCAGACTTGGCTTTCGTTGGTGACGCCTTGACCTGATCGATCTTCGATGGACCTTCCTTTGCCATCTCTTTTTCGTCGTTGTTAGCAGACAAAGCAGATGCCCTATTGACAATTTGTTGAATGAGTAGGATATCTCGTAGGGCCAGGCGAAGGACAAGCGGCTCGATGTCGACATTGATGCTCATTAACGAAGCATCCTTGTTCTGCGTACGCATATCAATGGATGTCTGGATGCTGAAGTCATCCAAAATCCTGAGCTTGTTGCTCTCGAACTTGTCCATCCGGCAGAGGAACATTCCAAGCTTATCGACCTGCAAGGTCATGACATGCTGCTGTGACACAAGCACTTGCTTGGTCCCAAGGACAATGGCCTCGGAGTTCGTGATGGAAGGGTTGGCAATGAGGATGAATTGAGCATCAACGACATTGACACGATACGAGATGTTCATGGCGCTTTGTTGCTCACTAGGCGCTTCAGGCTTCCGTGCGTCGTTCGTGGTGTCCACCGCCTGAGTGGAAACACTGGCGACCTCACTATCCTCACCGGCAACAGATTCGTCTTCGCCCTCATCCCCGATCTGAAGTGGTTGGTCGGCGACCAAACCTGCATTCATGAAACCTTGAATGGCGAACAGGTAATCGAGAGATAGGATAATTCTCGGGCTATCGATCGTCAAGAGTGCGATGAAATTGCGCTCCTGCCCGCCAGAAATTGATACGCTGGCCATGAATTGCTGCTTGACATCAGTGTTGATGAGTGACATGATCTTCCGGAACTTGTTCTTCTCGCGAGTTCTGGTATCGGTAATGGTGAAGGATTGTATCAAGAGCTCAGACTCTAGGGAGCCATCGCTGACCATTCGGAGCTTGACATTTGTTTCGTTGAGAGAAAACTTTGACAGACTCGCAGAGGCAAAATCGCCGATAGGCTTCTCTGGTCTGCCTGAAATCAGCTCCAATCCAATGGCTCCCACCTTGAAGACAAAATCTAGTTTGGTCCACGTCTCATCTGTGGACCCAATCTCGGGTCCAAGATGCGCAGGTGCTTTCGACTCATCGCTAGTATCAGGATGGTCATTGGCGGGATCTGTGAGGGCCTTGGCACCCTTGACGGTCGAGCCAGGCAGTTCTTCTTCGATTTCATCTTCAACCTCCTCATCCGGTTCAGTTGCAAAAGCTGCAGGTATAGAGCGTGACAGCTCGAGGATGAACTTCAATTGGGCTTCTGTGATTCGTAGATTGATATTGGACATTGAACCTTCAATCTCAGTATCAGGACGTTTGTCGCCATTCTGGTGCTCAGCGCTTGTAATTTTGAAGTCTAGATCAACCTTGTCGATCAGTTCCAGCTCTTCATTTTGATCATGAGCGTAGTTGAATTTTGACGTCAGTCTGATATTGTTCACGCCAGCAGAAAGCTTGTTGGCGGTCTGCGCGTTCTCGGAGTCATCCAATGGCAGGAACTCATTCTTGGCATAGATTTCTCCCAGGTAAGCTGTCATGACGTCTCGTTCAGGCGAGTCAGCGATAACCATTCGCGGGAACGCAACAATTGGTGTGCTGATCTTGATATCGAAATGCATTTTGCCTGCACGCTGCTGTATGTTTTCTGCATTCGAGGCAGCAGCTTGACGTGCAGCGTTGAAGATGGCCTGCATCTTACCAAATTTAATGGCAAATTCCATGATTTTACGGAAAGGCTCGGTGACGAAGTTGACTTTGATTGAGCCTGACCTCAGGTAGACGGAAGAGTCGTAACCGGGGTAGGCCTGTGAAGTTGGATCGAATGTCTCGTAGCGGAAGTCGGCGAGCTCTTGTCCCTGAATCGAGACTAGCTGGCGCAACGAGGACTCTTCAGAAACGCCTTGGTTGATGTCGTCGATCAGAGAAAGGTTCCCAAGCTTGGCGCCTACTCTCATGGCACGGCCCATAAGGAACACGCCGACCTCGGCAGAGTTCAGACTCAAGGTGGCCAAGCGAATGCCATCGTTGTTAAGGACGATTGCAATACGCTTCAGTTGTGCCTTGACACGTATCTCGTCACCTTCTTGGGCCGGAATTTGTTGTACAGCTTCCTCGTCCGGTCTCTCTTCTATCTGCTCGGCTTGGGGTTCACCAGGGCTAGTGAAAGTGGTCATGACAAAGTCAAGAAGCGTCAGTAATGTCTTGCGCGTGACCAAAAGGTTGATGGTTGACATTGTCGCGTCAATATTTGTGGCGATGCCTTCGTATTTGGTCATGAACTCGGGCGACTCTTTGTTGACCTTGATGAACTTGAGCGAGAAGAGGTCTTCTTGCTTGTTTGTGACGAGGTCCTCTGACGAGATGAGGTGCTTGAAATCGGAGGTTGGGTTCTCTTCCACATGGTCTTCAACTGCCAGAGTACGAAGTCGGACGTCAGCTACCATGTCGAATTGTCTTTGATAGAATTCCAAGTCAAAGTTTTCTGCGATGAGATCCACAAGCAGTTGATCAGGCTTCTTCCCGTCTGGGTCGGATTTGTACAGCGAGCCTTGCAGCTTGTCCACTGTGAATTTGAACTCGAAATTGCGTTGGTTGATGTTGACCTGAGATTCATCTTTGCTACTTTCTTGAGCATCTTTGAAATCTTTCGATTCGGCTTTTTGCTCATGCTCTGCATCTTCCTCCATGACGAGCTCATGTTGTTGTGCAGAGAACTGGAAGGACTTGGATCTCGGTCTTCCTGCTGCGTCTTTGTCGATGGAACTCTTTCGACGTGAACTCTGTACTTTGTGCTGGGCAGTTGGCTTCGTTTCACCATCGTCATCAAACTTTGGTATGACGACTTCAAGCAGTCTCATGAGTCTCTTGTATTTGGAATCGGATACCGAAGCATGCAGTACCGGTAGATGACCCTTTACGCGGAATTTGGTAAGATCTGCCGCTTTTGGCACGATACATGTTTCAACCGTGAAGTCCATATTGATGCGGTCAATGAGGTGCAGGCTTCTGGTGTCATGGTCGGTAGCAAGCTGCTTCTTCGTCTCTTCAATCGAAGAGCCAATCAAGACTTGGGTCGAATGGAGTTTAACAAGGAACTTGTCGTACATCAATTGTTCGAGACGCTTGAAGTCTTCTTCGGTATATTGCTGTTTCTGTTTTGACTGAATCTCTTCGAGAGTGTCTTTATCAATCAACTCACTACGGACACTAATGTGACCTGCATCCAGAATCATGCAGATGGATGCCTCCTTGGTGACAGAGTCGGGAATGATCAGAAGAGGTGCTTGCAAGTCTAGCTTTGCATTGATTGTTTTGTGCTCTTGAAGTGCATATTCGAGTCCTGCTCGAGTCTGTTGTCGGATTCCTTCGACTGTGGCGCCAGCGGTCTCCATGAGAGCGCCAATGGATTCCATATGTCGCTCTGGAGGTTTGAAGAATTTGGCCACTTCGGAGACGAATCTTGGATTGTGGACAAACTCCATGCCCTTCAGCTTCATAGTCAAGGCAGTGTCCGCATGACCATCCAAGGGGTTCTGTTCGAAGGTGAGAGCGAAGAATGGATCGACGGCTTCTTCATCCGATTCGTCTTCGTCCCCCTCTTCGCCCATCTTATCGTTGGGATTACCGACCTTGTTCGGGGCTTGGTCATCGTCCAGTTCTTGGACTCTTTCATCAGCGGGAACTGGAGAGTCTTGCTTGATGTGAAGCATTTGCTCGAACAGGTTGCCCTCAGTAGTGCCATCTATCAGCTTCATGGTGTCCAGACTAAGCTCTGCAAGCATAGAGTCTGTGCGTTGGAGGAACTTCGTGTCGAAACCCTGGAATACCAGTTGAAGCATTTTGTTGGCTTTGCCGTGGGGATCTCGTTTGAGGGTAAAGCTGCCCTCTCGCAGACTCATATCGACTTGTAGTTTGACAGCTTCCTTTGGCATGTCAACAGCCTCGGCGAGTTGTTTCTTCTCATCAAAGTCAATAGCATCGTACAACTCCTTGCGTTGTTCTTCGGACATTTGAGTCTGGTCATCGTGGTGTTCTTCTTGGCCCTTTCCGCCCCATATCCACGAGGACCAGGTCTTGGTCTGAGCGGGCTTGACGCCAACGTTCTCCTTTCTAAGCTGGTTGCGTGCAAGTGAGCGCCAGAAGCGCAGGTCGTCGTAGGTGAGCTTACGTTCAAGCTCATCCATTTCTTTTGTCTCGTCTCGAGTGAATTTCTCTTCCTTTTTCTTCTTCTTGAACAAGGTGATGTACTTTGTGCGGTCATCACGGCGCTCCTTGAAGTAGGCCCATGACCAGCGGCGATTGCGATCGTGGATCTTGTCCAATACAGCTTTGCCAGCGAACTGGAGCCAGGCCTTGGGATCTTCCTTCGGGGACTTCTTGGGCTGAAGCTTGCGGTATTCCTGGTGTCTGATGAAGTAGTGAAAGAGGTCTACCAGCATGAGGGCATCACGGTATTGATCGTCATCGATGACAAAACCAAGCTCGTTAAAAAGCAGTCTGGCCTTGGTCTTTGGCCTGTCTGTCCTTCCGGTCTTGTCCATCTCCAAGCCAGCACGACCAGTGACTGGCTTCAGGATATATTGGTGGTTGTCGAGCTCTTTGTCGTCCTTGTTGGCAATCATGTCTTTGAATTGCGTGAGGATATCCTCATGATTGATGCCTTGTTCTTCTGAAGTCTGGGAACCCTTGCCAGTGCCCAGTAGCTTTGTGTCTGTGTCCCAGTATATGGCGAGGGCGGCGAGGGTGGCCAGCTTGTGGGTTGTACCCGAAGTGCTCTGGATAAAGGTGGGCTTCCACTTTTCGTCCGTACTGACGGCGCTGAGCTCTGACAGGGTCAAGCCAGCGGCAAAAGGATGGCCGGGATCGGAAATGGAATCTTCGTATCGAATGTGCACATTCTTGACCGAGATCTGAAGGTTGTCGACAATGGCAGTTGTGAGACTGGCGGTGAAAGTCTGGTTCTTTGCCTGCTCTTCTGGGCTCATTCCATCCGTGTTGCGTTCCTTGAGCAGCTCGGCACTATCGAGTTTCTCCATTTTGAGCGCATGTGCACGCTTCTCCTCCTCTTCTGAATTGTATTCTTCGTCCTCCTTGGGAGCGGCCAGGAGATAGACATCTTCGATGTTGACGCGGACAGGCTTGCCCTTGAGATTTGACCACGGAATCGACAGAGTCAGTGAACCCAAATGGCCTTCAATGACATTCAGAGGGAGGTGAAGTTGGTCCAGAGCTTCTCTACGCAACTCCAAATTCGTGAGCTTGACATCACCAGACCAGATGCCGACATTGAGCTGCTTTGGGTCAAAGTTCCGGACATACATGCCCAGGAACCTGTTCAGCAGGTTGGCTACGAGTCCTTCCAACATGCTTGAGGTAGATGGCCGTGACCCGGGCCGGGGTATGAGAAGTCGTCTTCACAGGTGGTGAAAGGAACTATCGTCCTGTTTCTCCGTTTTGATGCTTGTCGCTTGCGGTCATGAGGCAGGACCACGTGTGTTGTGCTGGTCCGTCTAAACCAAGTCGGGAAACGACTGGGACGATATCAGCTCTGTGTAGCACCTAAACTCGAGATGAGATTAGATTAATGAGCACGACACGACTTCAGATGTCCTTTACTCAAGTAGAGTGTTTTATTGATCTGTGGATGTTTCTTAGAACACTGATGCAACGCTGCCTGATCCTTGTCGATCCAATTCAAGGTTCGAGAGGTCCCACCAACGCACAGCGCGTGTCAAGAAATGACATCAGAGAAACGGGAGCTTGGGCCAATTCCTACGTGTATGGGGCTATGTGCTTGTAACCCCTCCGATGCTCGCGGGCCCAGCTCCAGCTCCAACTTCAGGTTAAGGTAAGGTAATAAGGTTGTCAACATCATTTCGTCACATCCTCGTAGTGCTTTGCTTGCTGCCCTCTGTTTCTCTCCCCTCTCCCCTCTCCACTCTTCACTCACATCTCTACGCTGTCTCGTGCTGCGCACAATTAATTCTCCCCATTTCGCGACCACTTTGCTCTGCTTGTAATCCTGTATTATACTATTATACCCCACATTGAATTTACGATGCTACGAACCGGTGCTCCCAGGTCTGCCTTTCGCGCCCTGAGCAATGTCTCGGCTGCCTCAGCCCGTACCCAATTCGCTGCCGCCCTCAATCGCCCTCAATGTTCTTCAAAATTATGCTCCCTCAGCCAGTCGCGTCCCACGGCTGTCGCCAAGCCTCTGACCATGGCATTGGCCCGTTATCAATCCCAAGGCCCTCCATACGATAGAATCGACAAGAAAGCAGAGCAGGAGCTCGCTAAAAAGCCGCTTCAGGCCACTCCGGAGACGGTATCTGTCGGCTCTAGCACTCATCCCGTTTTCGGTGAAGTCGGCTTGAAGGATGACAAGGACAAGGATGCCGATATGATGGCTGGTGTAAAGGCTGACTTGGTGCCCTTTCCCATCGCTTCACCATTGATGCTTCTCTAATCTCTTGACAGGCAACCATCAAGGAAACCTTCTCCCTCGAGTCCGTTCCAAAGCAAGCCATTGTTGTGGGTATGGCCGGTGTTCTGCCCTACCTTGCCACCTCACTTTCGAGTGTCTACTGTGCCTATGAGATCAACCACGTTTCTACCCACGGCGCTGGCCTTCTGTTGTCCGGAGAGACGGCAGAACTGCTTCTCCACGTCATTGAGCCTCTTCAGGTCGGTTACGGCGCAGTGGTGAGTTGACTTGACGCACAATGTCTCCATGACACGCATACAGTACTTACTTAGCATTATAGATCATTTCCTTCCTCGGTGCTATCCACTGGGGCCTTGAGTGGGCTGGTTTCGGTGGCACCCAAGGCTACCCAAGATATGCCATTGGAGTTGTGGCAGCTGCTGTCGCATGGCCAACAATCCTCTTGCCCGTTGAATACGCCCTCATCACCCAGTTCCTGGCCTTCAACTTCCTCTACTACACCGATAGCCGTGCCTCCCAGCGTGGCTGGGCTCCTGCCTGGTACGGTGTGTACCGTTTTGTCCTCACATTCATTGTCGGAGCATCCATCGTCCTTTCTCTCGTAGGCCGAGGACATATCGCCGACAGAGTGGGCAAGCTTCCAGGACCAGCAGACAGAATCAAGGCTCTTAGAGAATCCCAGACTGCGCAGGCGCAAAAAGAGGAGGCCGAGAAGAGGAACAAGCGCATCGCCGAGGACGAGGGTGGAGACGAGGAGTAGAAATCCCACCACTCCCGCAAGACCCGAAAAAGTGCGAATTGAAGCAGGAAAAGGCGCACGTCCATATTCGAGAATAAAGTAGCCCTTATCTTCCGTCCAGTGGAGCGTATGCACTGCCTGTATTGTCACCTATGTATAGTAAAGCCAAGGTCCCATGATCAATAAATATTGAATTACACGTTACCCCTGTACACGGGTCCAGGGCTTCGCTGGCCGGAGGATTTTATGCCAACTCAATCATCGGGGAGAAGCCCGCCATCAGATCCATGCACACATCCATTGCCCTTTTGCAGCACATGCGTGAGATTATGAATGGTTGGAGCTGACGAGTTTGGGCCAAGGGGTACATTCATGAGATTTGACCGTCGTGGATGCTGTTCCTGTGACTCCTGTCTAGCGTTATCGCTTCGGCGAAGCGTCAGCCGCACTAAACATTTCCATGCTTTCCATGCTTTCCAAGCTTGCCGATCACAGATCAGCGAGCGCCACATACCTCGCCCCCGGTGATCACTTTGATAAACCCGGGGAGACAGAATGTACACGCGTCGGAACAGCTGGGAGAACACGAGGTTCCGAGTGCATAGGCTGAATAAGACTGTGGCGCAGTGATTGTACTGTCTACAGTATCTTGCAATGTGTTATTGTCAATTTATCGCTGCACACGGAGGTTACCAGTAAAGAGGCACGGTACCCCGTGGCATCTCCGCATGTCCATTGCATAAGATTTCATTTCCACCGAAGTCCCGCCCGGTGGTTCTGGTATTGGCGGGGCCAACCCTCAGTGGTGGGGTCGCCAATGACCCTGTAAGCCAGGTTCACGTCATGCATTGCTCAGAGGCCTTTGCATATTCAAAAGACAAAACCGATCCGGTCCACAACCGTCTGCTTTCCTGATATCTCCTCTTTCCATACCCTTTGTATGATACCCCTGCTTGCCGTTGAATTTTTCCATTTTATCCGCCCGAAATCTGCCTTTGCACTCCTTCGCAAAAGCAATCAAGACACCCCATCAACATTTTTAGGCGCATTGTACCTA
Organism: Delphinella strobiligena; assembly: GCA_009982845.1. NCBI lineage: Eukaryota > Fungi > Ascomycota > Dothideomycetes > Dothideales > Dothioraceae > Delphinella > Delphinella strobiligena. The sequence continues at coordinate 29,878 of JAADKB010000014.1, forward strand.
AAAGTCGTGTGCCTCTGAACTTTGAATCCTTCCAATCTACAAGAAACCCTCTTCTCTTTTAAGCCGCCCTCTTCGTAACCCTGTGCAAGACACCAACCAAGCTCCTCAATGGACGGCTCAAGGGATATTCCCCTCATGGGCGGCAGTCAAGAAATCGACACCGATCTGACCAAGGCTGCCGCAGGATCGAAAAAGCCAAAGATCAGGACCGAGTCGCACAGCGCGCAAAGGCCGCCGTTGAACAGGTTCACTACAAGTCATGAGAACATCCTTCAAGAATACTTTATTGGTGCAATTGATCAAGGTACCACGAGTACGAGATTCATCATTTTCGATGGTGTTGGTCAACCCGTTGCAATGCACCAGCTCGAGTTCAAGCAGATGTATCCGCAATCTGGGTAAGTTGCGTCTTTGTGTAATTGCGTGCATGAGTATCACTGAGACCATCGGCAGCTGGCACGAGCATGATCCCTATGAGCTCATTAGAACTGTAGATGAGTGTGTTGAAGAGGCTACTAAGAAATTCCTTGAAAAGGGACACAAGGTGCAGGATATCAAGGCGATCGGTATCACCAACCAAAGAGAGACCACCCTGGTGTGGGACAAGGAGACTGGCGAGCCGCTGCACAATGCCATCGCATGGCCTGACACAAGGGTGAAAGGTCTCGTTCGCGAGTACAAGGCCAAGAAGGGCGAGAAGGATTTGTCTTCAATTTGCGGTCTTCCCCTCTCGACATACCCATCTGCCATGAAGCTCGTCTGGCTTCTGCAACATGTTGAAGAGGTCAAGGAAGCTTATGACGCTGGTCGCCTCTGCTTCGGCACAGTTGACTCTTGGCTCGTCTACAATCTGAATGGTGGCAAGAACAAGAACATATATGTCACTGACTCGACCAATGCCTCGCGTACCATGTTCATGAACCTTCATACCGTCAAGTACGATGACGAGCTGCTCGAGTTCTTCGGCCTTGACCGAAACAAGCTCAACCTTCCAAAAATTGTACCATCGTCATGTGCCGACTCATATGGCTGCATGGAATACGGACCGCTAAAGGGCCTCAAGATTGCCGGTGTCCTTGGCGATCAATCCGCAGCACTGGTTGGTCAGCAAGGATTCAATCCTGGTTCAGCCAAGAACACCTACGGAACAGGATGTTTCCTTCTTTACAATTGCGGAGAGAAGCCAACCATTTCACAACATGGACTTCTCGCAACCATCGCTTATGACTTTGGCAGACACCGAAAACCCGTGTATGCGCTCGAAGGATCCATTGCTGTTGCAGGCTCTGGTGTCAAGTTCTTGATGAACAACCTGGGTTTCATTGCGCACTCAGAAAAGGTCTCTGAGCTTGCTGCCACTGTCGATGACAATGGTGGTTGTGTTTTCGTCACTGCCTTTTCCGGTCTTTTCGCACCTTATTGGATCGATGATGCCAAGGGAACCATTTTTGTAAGTTTGACTGACCTTACAATCCTTGTGAAGATCTTCTAACGTCTTCGTAGGGAATTACTCAGTTCACGCAACGAGGCCACATTGCGCGCGCAACGCTTGAAGCAACATGTTTCCAGACCAAGGCTATCTTAGACGCCATGGAGCTGGACAGTGGCCACACTCTTAAGGAGCTCGCTGTTGACGGTGGCATGTGTAATTCGGACATTTGCATGCAGGTATGTAGAGCTTACCCACTTTCGAGAAAGTTCGCGCATACTGACCTCTGATCCTCAGACACAAGCCAACATCATCGGTATCCCCGTCGATCGTCCCTCTATGCGCGAGACTACCGCTCTCGGTGCCGCCATCGCAGCAGGCTTCGCTGTTGATATTTGGTCAGAGTTTAGCGAGCTCAAAGCGATCAATCAGAAAGATCGATCGATATTTGAACCTAATACTTCCCCCGAAGAGAGCGAGAAGATGTTCAAGAAGTGGGAGCGAGCAGTCAGCATGTCCAGAGGTTGGCTTGACGTTCAAGAGGAGCTAGAGGAAGATGAGGCAGAGTACGAGCGTGAGCATGAGCATTATAAGCATGAGCATGAGAATGGGCATTAAAAGATGGGGTTGGATTGTGCCGGTGTTGCTCTTCGTTTCTGCTACATTGGCAAACAGTTCGATACCCTTAGTGAATCTCGATTTGGAGATTACATGCATTGGAGCACAGAAGGGAAGGGAAGGGCAACGAAGAGAACATGACGTCTGTTGAAGTACATGTATTATACCATTTTTCTGTCCATCTATATTCGAAGCTTCATCCACTCTACTAGCAGACAAAGCATGGATGCCATCTGGGACGTTGAAGTTAGCATCCGCTCTCCGCATTTAGCGCAAAGAATAGCAAGAGCTTCCCGGAACGGTCTGTGTGCGCATCCACATTTGTGCCTGTGTTCCCCGAGGCTAACACGATTGATTGATCGTGATCTTTCCGACCAACCGGAACCAAGCCCCGAGAATCCCTTTATCCGGCCTTTAGTGTGCAAAGGTGGATCCTGAGTATGATGGATCCACCTTGCGAGCAAACTTTGAATATCCTCCGGTGCCTTCCCCGCTGTCTTGCAATATGTCAGTCTTTCATCCATGGAGCGAAATTTGCACTGGCGGCATCGTAACCGTTCACTCGCGCAGAAAATCTCTCAAACAGTGGCAGACAGAGTATCTCGAGACACTCCGCGAATGAAATGCCACAGCCCCACTGTGGCAATCTTGACACGCTGTCTCATAGCCTCGACAACCGACACATTGAGCAATCAAGCAGCTGAAATTTTGTGATTATAACAAACAATCTGATACACTCGTCTGTGGTAATCAATCTAGGATGTTCGGTCCACAAGCTCCAAACTCAGTCGGCCCGGCGAACCGCTGCATCTCGTTGTCCCCATGGCTGGCTAGGCACAATGGTAGGGGTATCTGGCATCACGCAACCAACTCTCGAATAATCGACTTGGTACATGGTGTGACCAGAGGGTCGTTACACAAGGTGCACTCGGTTTCATATCCACGGCGACTAGCACACGGCGACTAGCACACGGCTCTGTGTTCCGTTCGCGTCGGAACACGATTCTGGATAGCCTTTTCCCATGATTGCACTTTCGCAGCAGCAGCTACAGTGAGAGAAGTATGGTCATGCATTTATTATAGCTCCCGCCGGCCCCGAACTTTCTTCCTGAGGCACCCTTCCATTCTCAAGTCTGCATGTGTTGACTGCATTCAATTTGGATTTTCTTAAGAAAGGCAATTGGTCCCATCACTGTCCACCAGAGAGAAGACAAAGTCACACTACATTTTTCTGCCCAGAATGTGTGATTACACCCAAGTCGAATTCAGATGCGGCCACATTCGTTACACAGTCCGCGCCTGGTGCGTCAAATACCAGGAATCGCACAAACGATGTCCTCCAAATGTTGTTGCCATGTACGTCCCCTCGATACTTTCGCGGACTCTTCCCCTGCAACCCCGTCGCCCTTGCATGATCATTTGAGCTAACCCAACAACGGCTACAGAGAATATAGATTGGAAGAGCCATGTGGTAGGCCGATCATCATCCTTGGAGGCTTTCAACTAAGCTGGCATGCAGTAACTGACGATGGGACATGATAGGCGACTGCAGACCTCCGTCGAAGCCAAAATATCCTAGAGAGAGCGTTCGATCGCCTGGCAAAGGCTCTCGCAAATGATCGGCGATAATGGCTTCTTAGAACAAAATATTGATTGACTCGTAAAGTTTTAGAGGCGGATTTGAGTTTTGGCTGGCTGGATGTCCTTGCTGGCTCTGCTTTGGCGCAAGCTATATACCCAACACCTCTTTCTTTGTATAACTCACTGGTAGAGGGACAGCAAATGAGTACACCTCGTCAGGAGATTTCCCACGAACCTGGTCCAGACTCTCTGAACCCTGTGGATCGCTCCTTCCAAACCTCGATTTCCATGGATGCGTCAGATCATGCCCCTTCCTAGCAAGCATTAAAATCTCTATTCACTCACTTTCACCATCGGATGTCTAGATTAGTCTAAGAACATGCATACTGGTCTAGGCCAACTGCAGGCATGCGGCTTGCTGCACGACATGAAGCGTCTTGTACGGATGCCGGATGTGTCTTCCGAAACTCCGACATCTCAGCTTTGCAAAAACCGGTTTGCGACTAATTTACTTGATGCGTGTGCGCTATGCTCATTTTGACACGAAGAGCGATCGCTATGCTACTGTGTCTTCTGCCAGAGGCACTAGGTACCCGACACGTGCAGCCGAAGATACAGGAGACCATTGCTGAGGGATACCCTGGGGATACAGAGCAACCTTCTGACATCTGTCTCGACCTGTCAACTTTGTGTTTTGCGCGGATCCTTCTGCAAGTGCCGAGATGCCCCTGCATGGATGCCCTGGCACCACAACCCAGGTCACGTCGGACAGCAAATCCAACTGGACTAAGCGCCTCATGCCGAACGTCTCTCCGTCGCGGTCGACAAAATGTAAGAAGTCACTTTATGGTTCGTCATTGCAGATTTCTCCTAAAGGTCTCACGATGCTTCCGACCTGGCTACCGGTTTCTGTGCATACATGGGTATGCAGGAACACTTTTCCTTTCTTCCCTGCACCTTGGACATTCTTGCATCTTTATGCAGGATATCCACATTTTACCCTCCTCAACGATCTGCACTTTGACGCTTCTCCGCATGCCAGACCTGGATATGCCGAGTCGGTACGAGTCAGTGATCATGTAACAGCACAAAAAGGGATATATCGCACTAAGCAGATCCCGTCCTGCCAAGTTAATCTTCTCAAATTAGGCAGTGCAGGGAAACTCTTCAGCCGGTCAAATGTCTCAGGTTCCTGGTTCAGGGGCGATACCTCGACAATGCTAAATCTGAGCAGTTTTATGGTCCAGACTTTTTATGATATCGATCTTCGAATTCTCGGGTCTCTGCTTCCTGTACCTCCACGATCGGATTGTTGTGAGACCATGATCCAATTTGACACATGTGCATTCTTCTTGTATGTACGAATTCGTTCGTGGCTGCAGTGATTCGTGGCAGCCAGTTTCTAGTCAGACCGCTTGTTTATGTTTCACTTCTTTCGGTCAAGTTGTACTATGTAACAACGTTTGCGAAAAGTGATCATCTTCCTGTTGGCATGTTTCGTGCTTGGAGAGACGATGCTCGTTTCTGAACAAACATCTATACAGTTCTATCATACACGTTGTTAAGTCTACCAGGCCTCAAATCAATCGATCTCGTCGCGACCCGCAACTACCTCCCTCACTCACTCCATTTCGGATTCTCAATACCGCATCCACTTTTCATAATCAAGAAAATCACAAACTTGACCAGATTCAACCACCATACTTCAAAAACAGTGTTATCGGCCCTCATCCCGCAACCCCACAAATAACCTCCACATACCCTAGTCCCTAGTCTCCAGTCCCCAGTCTTCGATCTCCCTCCCACCATCTCCAAATCTCCACATCTCCACATCTCCACATCTGCATATCGTACCGAATCTGCACCTTCGACTGTATCTAAAACCTGCCTGCAATACAACCAATAGCAATATATCCAAACCACAGCACAGCTATCGACCCTTCTAGCCTCTGCACCATCCCGACTTGATCCAAAACAACATGCACGCCGTACCCTCTAGCCAAAACAAAATCCGCAGTTCCAGATCCACGTATAGTATATTCATCCCACAGTAGAGTACAGCACAGCACAGCCACTCGCCTGAAACCTGCACAACCCAGAACCCGGACCCGGGTAATCGTATCTATTCAAACCACAATTCAGCCACGGACCCAAATCACAGTATCAGCCACAGACCCATATCAGCAGAGCCGCTTGTTTGAAACTATATCCAAAACGCAATGCAACGCAACGCAACGCAACGCAACGCAACGTAGATCAGAGCCAATCGAGCTGAGCCTTGAAGACGGGATGTAGTATTTGACCAAGACTCCTTGACTAAGGGTACTTGACTAAGGCTACTCAACCAGGGAACAGCAGAGTTCATATTCCATACCCATACCCATACCGTGTTCAAATGCAATCCTATGGCCCGAGGGTGGAGTGATGTATCAGCTCGGTGAGGTATGAGACACACATGTGATAGATCGTAGCTAACTGGGCGGATGTGGACTGCGGGCACTTGACCTGTATACTATAGCTTGAAGCTAATTGACTGGGATGTAGAGTTGTGTGGAGCTGGGTTTGTATTTGACTTTGTGTTTGGCTTTGTATGTTTGGCTCTGTATGTCTGTTCTGTGTGTCCGTTCCATCTGTGCGTGTTGAGTCGGTGGTCGTGAGTGTGCAGGAAGGAAGGTGGTTTGGGGGCGGGAGAGGGTAGGTAGGTAGGATGTAAGGTAGGTATGTGATGCAGGGCGAGACGTAGGATGCAGGACGAGACGTAGGATGCACGATGGGAGACACGGGACGCACGATGGGAAGCGTGAAGACGTCCACCATGTGAGGCGCGTGAAGAGATGCGGCACGAGATGATGCGGCATGAGGTGTAGGGAGGCAGACTTGTTGACTGTTGTTGGTAAACAATCTTGAGATAGTGGAATAAAGTACTTTTTTGTGAAGGTCAGAGTATGGGACGTGTTGTATATGATGGCCTGCAGTTCTTGCTTCGAGCTGGCAAACCTACATTCAGCAGTCCGGCTATCCATTAGATAAAGGTCTGGCGGTTCTCGGTATATTCAACATACCTTCCATTCACCAAGACTTGGGGATGTTGTCGATGTCAAATTAATTCGGAACAAGAAATGAGCTCAAGCGACCTACAAGCGACTTACAGGCTCGCCCAGATCCACGATCCCTTGACAACGCTCACGCTTGAATTTATTCTTAGCTGCTATGTGCAATTGTGAAATTACGAGATCGTTGAGTCATGATATGCTAAATGTATGCCCAATATTAACGCCCAAGCCCACTTCCTCCTGGGCGACCCTGTCTCATAAGTCGTCTGCTCAAAATGTTGCAATTTGCTTCGAAATCAATGTCCTGATATCATTCTGTTCTTTCGTGAATTGGTGAGGCCTCTTTAGCCATCCAGCCATAGAAGTAGAGGATGATCGACAGCCTCAGGTAAAACCGGAGTCGGTCTCTGTCGACGAGATTAATGGTTCTCTTGATGGTGGTAGAATGGCTTCCTCTGGAGTTGGAAAGGTCGCGCCTGCTGCCAGTAGGAGCTCCATGACCTTTCCACATTCCTCTTTCGTGCTATATCCATCATAATTCCCCTTCACAGCTGCCTGGAGAGCGTTGCCATAACCCCAATCAGATCTGTCATAGTAATCGCCATACGGTCCTTGCGCGTTGATATCGGCGCCTCTGTCTATCAGCACTTTCACAATCATCCTGCGTCCCTTAATATGAAGCTGCTCGAAGAGGACTGCCACGCGATCCCTCTGCGTTGATGTCGGCGCCTTTATCCAGTATCATCTGCACAATCTTTTCGTGCCCACTCCTCGAGGCTGACTGAAGAGCATTGCCGCCGAATCTTTGTATATTACATGCGTTGATATCAGCGCCTCGATCAAGCAATATCTGCACAACCTTTTCGTGCCCTTTATACGAAGCTGTCTGAAGAGCGTTGCCGCGCGGTCCTTGTGCGTTAACGTCGGCGCCTCTGCTCAACAGCATCTCCACAGTCCCTTCGTGTCCTCGAGACGAAGCTTGTATAATAGCGTTGCCATACAGGCCACCTTCAGCATTTACATCAGCACCTTTGTCCAGTAGGATCTGTATGATATTGACGTTACCGGCCCAAGAAGCTGCTCCGAGGGCATTGCCAAACTCTCCACCTTCTGCATTAACATTGGCACCTTTTTCTAGTAGGATCTGTACGATGTTGTCGTTGCTACCAAGAGAAGCTGCTTCGAGAGCATTGCCAAAGTATTCACCTTGCGCATTGACATCGGCGCCTTGGTCTAGTAGCATCTGCACAATGGTATAGTAACCACCACGAGAAGCTGCTTGAAGGGCATTGTCATACTCTCCACCTTCCGCATTGACGTCAGCACCCTTGTCTAGCAATATCTGTACAATCTTGGTGTGGCCGTGGTATGCAGCTGATTGCAGAGCATTGCCAAAGAAACCGGCTTGAGTGCCAACTTCGACGTCTCTGCTGACAAGTAGTTCGACAATAGCTTCATGCCCATGTTCTGATGCGTGATACAACGGGGACGAACCTACTTCGTCAACTTCGTTCGGATCACAATGCTCGTTCAGCAGCCGCTCCACCACGGTGTAGACTCCAGCAACTGAGGCGTGGTGCATTGCATATTTCGGCACTTCACTGCCAGTATGCCTGGCCTGCAAGCATTTCACGTTGAAAAGGTTGCTTGCAAATATGATCGTGATCGCAGATACGTCGAAGCCAATCTTGAGGAAGCGGGTTTCATCGCGAGTCCAGAAGTCTGGTCCGGCCAACTTTATCTGCAATATGCTGCCGAGGAAATCGGAATCGCTCTCCAGGAAGCTATTCGTCATTTCAAGCACTCGAGGAAAGTCGTCCACAGAAGCCTCTACATGTATATCAAACGACTGGGCTGCATAAAGGCTGAAAGGCGCCGCATATATACGGTCAAGTTGGGCGAAAGCGTCAATACACGACGATGGGGGAGAGATTGCCAACCGAAGATATGGAAAGCAGGCCTCGCTGAGCTTTTCGTGGACTGCGCCGGCACTACTGAACGTGTCGAATGGATGATCATGCGGAAGGAGCGGAGATGATTTGGTAAAGTACTCTTGCACTGAAAAGTGGATAGGCCTTATGATGGCGGCCTCCTCGATGAGTAGATTCCCGCATGCCTGCAGTATGACTTCGACCCCGTACAGGTTCGACTTCAAGTCTGTAAGGCTTTCGTAGGGTTCTTCGTCGACAAGTGCTGCAATGGCGTGCTGGATCACATTTGAGCTAAGAGACATTATTTTTTAGATCCGGCACATAGTCAAAAGAACTTACGCAAGAACAGATTTACCAGCACCAGCTGCAGAGTGTCAACAGTTTTTGAAGTTCCCAATAGCGCTGAGGATACTCACGTTTTCCACAGCACCATAGTAAACTTGAGTTCTGACCTTCAAACCAATCCTGGAATCTGCCTGTCTGAATGAGCCAGTCGGCAGTCCCAGGATGCTTTTTTGCATGTATTGTACCATGAACCTTCTCGAAGTCCACTTTCTCGGTACTTGACATCCATTCGAGAAAACGTTTTCTGGTCTCCCCTGCCAAGATAGTTGATTGTGATGCCACTGCCGAGTGAAGGAGGACTTTCAAGTGATGATTAAGGTCGGACTCAATCTTGCCAAAGGTTTGCTCGAAACCTTTCCATTGAGCACGAAATCCGACTGACCTCGTCGCGTGTCCCTTCGGGTTGCCGGAATCACCGGTGAATATTCGAAACCCTTCCTGACAGAACTTGAGCAGATCGTCATAGATTGTTGCTACTGCATCAATGATGAGGCTGTCCACTGCTGACTTCTTGCAGTGCTCTTCCAGAGGGCGAAGCCAATCACCAAAGCGGCATAGCATCTCTGTGAACTTCTCGAAATACTCAACAAATCGAACAAAGACATCAATCACAACTCGAACTCCGCCAACCACAAGCGAGGATATGTCTGGGCTTGCCTGGATGCCGATGGCGATGCCACCCATGAAGCGATCCAAAAGACTTAGGAAACGTGCAATGTCTCCTGCTCGAGCCCGAAAGCCTGACTGTGCTGCATGATCTTCGTCATATTTCTCAAGCTCGCAATGCGGCTATAATAAAGATCGGAGATAAAACCACGTTCAAGATCTTGTAGTTACAGTTTTCCTTGACAGATGTGCCCTTGAACTGAAGCTAGTGAATGAGGTTTTCTTCCATTGCGATAGCTCATCACTTTGAACCGGCTCAATGTCACAGCATGGGGGATTTCATCAAGGTTCTTGCTGTGCTTGGTGCAGGATTCATCCAGAACTTGCACCTAAGGTATCCTGACCAAGCGGGGCGGACAGTTGCAGAGCCTCAAACCCCCTGTACCGCTTTAGATACCTTTCGCTCTTGCGGTATGTGTTAAGCACTGACTTGGGGTGTTTGATACCAGTGTCGGTGCCAATGGCTCTGATAATATCCTGAGGTGGATCATAACCTGGATCGAACACCAAGAGCGAGCGTGATCCATCATGCCGGCGTTCAATACCGACAATAGTGAGAGAATGGCGAGGTCTCTGCAGATAGATAGGTGTGAGCGAGGTTGAGAAGACTTTACTTGCTTCATCTGTTTCATCGGATGAAAAGTAGCTCTCGACGTAATCAAGTAAGTCTTCGTAGGCAGTCTTGCTTCCTTGTAAGTTGGAAAAGGCTTTCGCAGGACCAGCCATGCCGAGGTGCTGAAGAAGCGCTTGTGCCTATAGATAGATCTTGAATTCAGTCCACGAGACTATCATACCATTGATTCACACACCTCTGACGTCCCGATATGTTTTCGAGTATCCTTGATGCCGCCAGTTTCGATGAGTCCATTACTGTTGATGCCCGCACTCCATGCTTCCTCGATCATACTCTGCAATTGAATGATGGAGTAATTGTGGCATCTAACCGACTTATCTCCATCGTTGCTGCTGCCATCTAAGCTACTGAGCAGCATCTGGATATTACGATAACCGCAAAAATGGTCGCCTTCGTCTTTAGCTTTGTAGATGTGTTCCACGCTATCGCGGCATAGGAAGGCTGTTTTGATCTTGGCATCCTGGTTAAGCAATTGTACGAGAACTGGAATCACACCCGAGAGTCTGTTGCTACCCTGTACTTCAGAAGCAATCGCATGTATCCTCTCTGGCATGTGTTGTTCGAAAGCATGTCGGCCAAGTTGGCGTTTCTATGATTCAGATCAGCTTTCGAAGCGGGCTTTCTGTCGCAGAAATCTGGTAAGAGTTTCAGGATCAGGAGATCTTGTTTAGCGCCGGCTCAGGGGTATGAACCTGTTTCAGGGTACCGCCACGAGTGAGGAAAACAGTTTGTCCAACTTACTCCAAGACGGCAAACTTCTGTAGGCGGGTTGGCCATAGGGAATCGTCTTTTCCACAACGTGCACGATGTCGTAGGAGACACGCCATACAAGGTTGGGACTACAACTTCAGCACGTTCGTCAAACCTGCTGTCATGTCGGAAAGTGAGACGCAATCTTGGAAAGGACCACCAATTCCATGACGTTGATCCGGGGACCGGCATTGCCCTCGCGAGAACGAAACCAAGCTTTTGCCAGTAAGAGCTTCGTGTGGCTTAGCGGCTTGGTGACGTATCGGCACTGCGCCTCCAATGGCCATGCTTGTGGGGTATATTGCCAGCAGTGACGAGTTGTATATTTAAACAAGGGAGCCGTGCTTATCTTCGTACTCTCTCTAGTTTCTCCATTCCAATCATTCAAACCTCCCTCACATACCTACTCGGACTTCTCAACACTCCTACAAACTCTCAAACAACACTACATCAACAAACATGTCTTCCAACAACATCCAAATGCAGATGCAGTCCCAGCCTCAGTCTCACGAGCAGATGGTCGCTCGCGCTTCCCAGCCCAGCAATGACCAACAGGTAATTCAGCCCAGACATGTTCCTCCTGCGAACGCAGCTTCTTACTCGAACACAGGCACCCGCCGAGACGACTGAGCAGCCCAGATTCTGGATGAGAGGTGGTGGTGTCATTGGTACGTTTTCCTTCACTGATCACTGACTGTCTCGTGTAACGCTAACAACAAACAGGTGACTGGTTTGTACCGACCTTTCTCGAGCTCCATCGATTCAATTCTCACTAACACTTCGATTTTAGCATTGACGCCATTGTTTGCTTCGAGTGCTGCAAGGGCTGCTGCGAGTGCTGCTGCTAAACGCCAGCGGAACGACGGATGATTACATGGATGGACTGGCGGGCGGGTTGACCTAGCCGCAAAAGTCATTTGATACCCTCACGATAATTGATACCTGGCGATTTTTGTCTTCACGACTAAACAGCCCTCATGTTCCAATGTGCCTCGACTGCTTCGCTGATGCCAACATTACGAGTGATCGCCATGGCAAGGCATTGCTCCTTGAATTTGTTGATTTGCACTCTCGTACCTGGCAGGGATCTAGCTCCGCACCGTCGCATAAAGCCATGCAAGGACTGTGCATCATGTCACGCTATTGACCGAAATCATATATTAATCACGCATACGAGTGGCTGATGATGGGGATTGACGGGCTCAAGATAAGACTAGCATGATACCGGACCTGTTCTACTAATTCTGTCATCAAGCGCATATTCTACATGTACTCAAGTTCCCAAGACCATCTTTCACAGAACAAAATAAGCAGTCATACTCCCGTATTGTGTTCAACCCCCGTTACATACCTCTCTTGCCTGTGCAAACAATTGTGCGTTGTTCGAAAGAATGGAATTTAGGCCGCGTGTTTATCAGAGGGTTGCTGACAGAGACTAGTGCTTCATCTCCAGTATTAGCTTTGCCAAGCTTCACTCTGTTGCAAGAAAAGATATCGAAGAGGAAGATTGACAAGCTTACCTCAATCCGAGTCAGTCCAGTATGCCGTCTCAGTGTCTGCTGGCTCATCACTCTGCGCAGCTGCCCTATCTAACATCACGATGGCATTCTCGATATTTGCACCCGCCAGGCTCCGATGTTCTTCATCTCCCTTGACCATATCATCCACTGCTTCGCGTTCAAGCCGGTCCAGCTCGGCTCTTTGGGCAGCGATCTTCTTGAGTGCCTCGGATAGGTTAGACTCTAGTAGATCTTTTTTGCATCGCCACTCGTCGATGGTTAGTTGTGTCTGTTGTCTGAGTTTAGACATTGTCCTCGCATAGGTGTCGTCCTCGAGTAACGTAGCCAATAATTCTGAGTCGACCATCAACTGCTCGATCCGATTCAATTTTACTCGGAGTCGATACACAGCAGCATGCCGCAGTTGGGCCACTGAGTCAAAAAGCACTTCGAGTGGCTTCCCTAATTCCGCAACTTTGCTTGTTGAAAGCTTGTCAGGGCTTGAGAGCAAAAGCTTCAACCAGACAGTGAGCTCTGCGGCTTCAGGACAGTCCCAGCCTTTACTGCGTACTTCATAACTCATTTTCTCCTTGGCGAATCTGTAACAAGAAATCTCGAGTAGAGCTTGCACTTGGACGAGCAGGCTGTGCTGAGCTGTGTATGGCAAGTATGCAGGATAGAGCTCTGGAACAGCAATCGTTGCATCTGGAAAGCAGCGCCTGCGAGGCTGAGGACTTGACTCTTCCTGTGTCGCTTAGTAGAACGTTAGTGAGCGAAGCAGATCAGAGCCTAGCACATTCAGACTCACAAGGCGGTGCTTCTATCTTTTTCCATCTCGATTCCGGGTTCTCGTCACCTTTGTGGTCCTCCAATAGATGTAGGGCTTCGTGTCGGCTTGCTGCAGCCTCAGTCTCTTTACGCTCAGCGCTCTGTGCGGGTGAAACCTCAAAGAGCTCAGGAAATCGATTCTTGGCGCTGATGGTAGATTGGAAAACATATTGTCCAAGGAGATCGGCTGCTACCTTAGAAACGTTGTTAATGCCGTGGCCCCGAACAAGATTATCGATGTCTCTGTTAGAGGTCTTTTTCTTCCTAATAAGCTTGCGCACTTCCTTTTTATTGCGCATCTGAGCATTGTTTCCCTCGAATACATTTTTCAGGGCTTGGTAGACTGCCCGCTCATCCGGACGATACTGAGCCATAAGACCGTGACTTGGAAAGAGTTACTGTGATGTGCAGATGAAACGCTCGAGGCTGCTCGCTTAGATAAGAGTAGAAGGTTCAGAGAGGGAGGACAAGTGACTATATAATATCCTACCTTATCATTCGGAAGCAAGGAATTGGTTCCAAGGCTGTTGATAAGGCAACTACGAGTAGCCGAGTACGGACACAAAGTATGGCGTGATGTGCTTACTGAATGGATCCTTGCATGAACTGGGATCTCTCTCAACGCAGGTAGACGATGTTCGATAAGTCGGCTTAGAGACAGGGTTGAGTCTGAAACATGGGTGAGAGAGATCAGCGGGGAGCTCAGTGCCTCATCAGCCCAGATTATTAAGATGAATGCGTCTAACAGAGAGTTCCATGATGACACACTAGACAGTCACTAGCTGTATCGGCGTCGAGATGGAAGTATTAGAAAGACTATAGCTTTGTTGTTGTTGTTGTCTGATTGTGGAACGTGTGTTGATGGCGTGGATAGTTCATGATGGTTTTGTGCGGGGTCCAAAGTCTGGCGCGCGCGCTCAGGCGCGTCCTCCAAGCTCGCCGAACTTCTTATTAAACAGCAGTTGATCACACCGATTGCGATGCGCCATCACAACAATGCCAAGGTGAGTTTGGTTGTATGTATGAGTCTATTTGTCGTGCTGACATGACGGTAGAGAAATCATCACACTTCAAGCAGGCCAGTGCGGCAATAGCGGTAGGTCGGACAAGCGCCTAGGTTGACGACAAAATTCATACTGATTGCAGCTGGTAGTGGGATCTCAATTCTGGCAGCAATTGTGTCTGGAACACGGCATCAATCAGGACGGCAACCTTGAAGATTTCGCGACAGAAGGTGGAGACAGGAAAGATGTTTTCTTCTACCAGTCAGACGATACACGATACATCCCACGTGCCATTCTGCTAGATCTGGAACCACGAGTAGGATTAATGAAAAAATCTGACGTGGTCGAATTGCATGCTGATTGAGATAATACAGGTCATCAATGGCATCCAGACAGGCGCGTACAAAAACATATACAATCCCGAGAACTTCTATGTGCACAAGGAAGGCACAGGAGCAGGAAACAATTGGGCAGCAGGATACTCGATGGGAGAGAGTGTACAAGATGAAGTGCTCGACATGATTGATCGCGAGGCCGATGGCAGTGATTCGTTAGAGGGTTTCATGCTCCTTCACTCCATCGCAGGTGGCACAGGCAGTGGTCTCGGCTCCTTCCTTCTCGAACGACTAAACGACCGCTTCCCCAAGAAACTCATCCAGACATATTCCGTCTTTCCCGACACACAAAACGCCGGTGATGTCGTCGTCCAACCTTACAACTCTCTGCTCTCCATGCGTCGTCTGACACAAAACGCCGACTCGGTCATCGTTCTCGACAATGGCGCACTCAGTCGCATCGCAGCCGACACTCTGCATGTGCAAGAGCCGAGCTTCCAACAAACCAACCAGCTCGTTTCTACTGTCATGAGCGCCAGTACCACCACACTGAGATACCCGGGATACATGCACAACGACCTAGTAGGCATCGTCGCCAGTCTGATTCCCACACCAAGATGTCATTTCTTGCAGACAAGTTACACACCTTTCACCGGAGAAAACGTGGAAGCGGCAAAGACAGTGCGGAGGACGACTGTGCTGGAAGTCATGAGGAGGCTGCTGCAACCAAAGAACAGAATGGTCAGCGCCAACCCTGGCAAGAACAGCTGCTACATTTCCATCTTGAACATCATCATGGGCGAGGCCGACCCGACCGATGTGAGTTTATGAAGTGCACAACAACTCGGCTACTGCTTTTCTAACACACCATTTAGGTGCACAAGTCTCTGCTTCGTATCCGCGAACGCCGCCTTGCACAGTTCATCCCCTGGGGCCCGGCATCCATCCAAGTCGCCCTCACCCGCACTTCTCCCTACACAGCAACGCCATATACCCCAAAGGTCAGTGGGCTCATGCTCGCCAATCACACTGGCATCTCCACCCTTTTCAAGCGCATCGTCTTCCAATACGATCGCCTCCGCAAGCGGAACGCTTTTCTGGAACAGTACAAGCGCGAAGATCCATTCAGAGACGGTCTGGGAGAGTTTGATACGGCTAGGGAGGTTGTCATGGACTTATGCAAAGAGTATGAGGATGCCGAAAAAAGCAATTACTTGACCGGTAGCGCTACGGCTCCTGAGAACGAGGGAGACGATATGAGGACTGACGGTGTTACCGGAAGGTAGTGAGCATGTTTTGATAACTTTGATTGCAGCACGGCGAGGTGTTCAGGCGTTGATAATCGGAAAGTGTGCATCATCTTCAGGAGTGCACTCGGTGCTTGGAGACAAGCACTTTTGTCAGCAGACATTGAATTGAATATTGTTGCATTTCTTCTACAGTATCCTTCCCCAGACACGTTTTGTCTTCTGGAACACTCCTTGTCCCACCTCGGAGCACAGTGCTCCTGTATGCGAATACACCAGGCTGACAAAGCCACGATACAAATTCGGTCTCATTCCCCACGCGTTGGCTGCATTGTTCATATTCATGCCAGTTTCTCTACGGTGTTGTCGGATGTGCTCATATCCAGTCATCGACCACGAATCGAGTCGGCCCTTCCATCCTGATGTCTTATCACTCGCTCTCAGATGGAGTACCGTGCTTCGTAGGGACCGTGCAGAACACCATCTACATCCGGACCACATCGATTCGGATCATCTGAATTCATGCATTTCCAAGCTGAACAGTTGATGTTGTATTTCTGACGTTCCCTTTCGATATGGAGTGGAAGCTGACGTTGCGGCTGGAAGAGCTCTAGCCCGGCGATCCACTTGAATTCATTGATCGGAAGGAACCGGGCCCACGGTGCACATTTCCCCGTGCCTCCCCTCCACGGTAGTCCCGCATCTGTTTTCCGTGCTTCCTAATAGCATTCAAGCTTCCATCGAGCCCCCCGTTTATTCGCCGACCTCGGTAATGGAAGACCGACGAGGCATGAATTGAGCCTCAGGACAGGAAGTATTTATATTCCTCTAGCCCTTTGAAGTCTCTCTTTGTACAGAATTTTGAGTCGTGTGATCGTCTTACATCCAGCTTGTTGTTAGCACTACCCTTACGCTTCTCCACTCTGACGTTACTGAGCTCCGCAATACCGACGGGATCAACAAGAACAAGTGACGTTCCTTGGTGTCTACCTCTCTGCCAACCGTGTCTCCTTCAAATTTCTGACCGCCAGCAATTCTACTCTGTACATTTCCTGCTTCGAACTACAAACTCACTGCATATTCAACAATATACCCCTCATCCCGCACCGATCTCCTTCAAAATCTAGCTCATCATGTCTGCAAACCAGCGCAGCGCCGTCGGCGAAGAGGCCATCAACACCAACATTCAAACTCTCACCACATTGCTCACCGAGGAGCAAACAAAACACAAGGAGGCAACCGGTGATTTCACGTACGTCCATATCAATACATTTTCGTCGCAGCCCCGGTAAAGCATAAAACTGACATACCCCGCTACCCCGCAGCCTCTTATGCCACGCCCTGCAATTCGCGTTCAAGTCAATCGCATACTACATTCGTCGCGCATCCTTGATCAACCTCGAGGGACTTGCCGGTGCATCTAATGCCACTGGCGATGATCAAAAGAAACTCGATGTCATTGGCAACGACATTTTCATCAGCGCCATGAGAAACTCTGGTCGTGTTAGGATCCTAGTATCAGAGGAGGAGGAGCACCCTATTATCTTCGACGAGAACCCACACGCTCGCTATGCTGTGGCTTGCGACCCCATTGACGGCTCTTCCAACCTCGATGCCGGTGTCTCTGTCGGTACCATCTTCGGTATCTACAAGTTGGAAGAGGGTGCAAAGGGCACCAAGGAGGATCTTCTTCGACCCGGTACCGAGCTCGTTGCTGCTGGCTTCACCATGTACGGTGCCTCGGCCCAGCTTGTCTTGACCATGAAGGACGGCCCTGTCAACGGCTTCACCATGGACGCTTCCCTCGGCGAATTCATCCTCACCCACCCTGACATGAGAATGCCCACCAAGCGCTCCATCTACTCAGTTAACGAGGGTAACTCGTGCTGGTGGTCTGACCCAGTCAACGAATGGGTTGCTTCTATGAAGGATCCCAAGGCCGCAAATGGAAAGCCATACAGTGCAAGATATATTGGCTCCATGGTGGCAGACGCATACAGGACGCTGCTTTATGGTGGCGTCTTTGCCTACCCTGCCGACAAGAAGAGCCCCAAGGGCAAGCTTAGAATCCTGTACGAGTGTGCTCCAATGGCCATGGTCTTTGAGCAAGGTATGTTTTTAACGTCTTGTGATTGGTGAAAAGCCAGTTGCTAATATGTTTACAGCCGGTGGTCAAGCAGTCAACAGCAACATGGAGCGCATGATGACCATCAAGCCCGAACATATTCACGACAAGTCCGGAATCTTCCTCGGCAGCTACGATGAGGTTCAAAAGGTCATTGACATTCACAAGAAGTACCAATCATAAGCTAGCAGTAGTATGCGGCTTCGAATGAGGTTACGAATGAATAGCTTAGTTTCACTATCGGTATTGGCTTAGCGATATTCCCCCACTGAATCTACGAATCTTACATTCCCAGAACGGCTTGACATGCTTCCGATTGGTCGAGAAGGAACGATGTAGCCCTGCAGTGATCGCCGGCAGATCGTTCAGGTACATGCACGAGAACATGCACGAGAACATGCACAAGGGAACGAGAGCCTCACAATTTGTGTTCAGATCAGCCGCATTGTAGAATCCGATTGGTCTGCAGACTCCAATGCGGGGATGGTGGTGTGATATTGAGGTAACAGCGGATCAAGGAACGAGCTCAAGCCGTACTGCTCCTTTGCATGTGAAACACGTTTACAGCCTGACGATGACATGATCATGAAATCAAACCCGAACTTATAAGAACATGTCTCGTAGGCGCACCCGCAGCAACTTTCAACCTGTTTCTGCACAATACACTGGGCAAACGCAGTCCAACACTCGTGGGATATAATCTAGAGTCTAGCAAACTACTACAGGCTGCCTTCAGCCAGCCGACCCTTCATCGACGACCCATCACCACTTGTGTAGCTTAGCCACATCCCATATCTTCTACTGTGGAAGCTTGTAGCCATGGCCGACTCATCAGATTGGAACGCAGGTTCCAGGAACTGTGCCGAGGAACTGACGAAAGAGTTCGCCGACAAATTATCCGCAATGGCTGAGGGGCAGGTAGAAGAAATTCATCAGAAGTTCAGGGCTCAAGGGCCTCAAAAGCATATTAAGAGACTTGAAAAGGCTAGGCATGCTGAAGGCTTGTCTCACACAGGAGTCAAAAGAGAGGTTTGTTCTGGCTTTGTCCTCACACAAGCAGGTTGTATGCTGACTGGTATCCAGGAGATGTATCTCGGCGTTGTAGCAAAACGTGTCAAGGACAGCGACAACAACATCGATATCGGTTTCTCTGCCCATGACGGTACTTATAACAGTAAGTCCAGTCCATATCTGTCGCCGTCCTGCTTGTATTGAGCCCTTTGCTAGTGGATTTCGCCTGGGTAACCATCCACATCGAGAAAGATGAGGCCAAGGAGGTTTCCAATTACATTGTTGCCAAAGTCAGAGAGTATAGTGATGGCAAGGGGTACAAGTTTATGGGTGCGGGCACTTCGGCCGAGACTTTTAAAATCTGCCCCTATTTGACTGTCAGATTGTGGTCTGAGCTGGACATTGTGACCATTATCTTCCAGACAGTAAGTTTTGCAGTTGATTCTCGATACACCTTCGTTCGAGACGACAACTGCCAACGAACCTACAGCACATGCTGATATACGACAGGAAGCGGACAGCCATTCAATCATGCCCAACTACGTAGTTGGTGTAGACGAAATAGCCGACTCAATGGCCAGAAAGTGCGTTAGGCAATATGGTCCTAGACACCAACCGCTGCTTTCAGTTGGCTTCCTCAACGAGGTGGAAGTGGATGTTTCGGGCAAGGCGATGATTTCGACAGCCGAGCAATACGAAAACACTGTTGGCCAAGCTACCTGGGACGCCACTATGCACTATGCGCAGAACCTCAAGAAAGATGGCATCAGGATTGCATTCTTCAACAGCACTCCTCAGGGCGGTGGCGTTGCCCTCATGAGACATGCTCTGGTTCGCTTTGCTCGGCTTCTTGGGGTTAGACTTCAATGGTGAGTGACAAGATTATACATAACCGACACGCAATGACGGGTCATCTCCAATAGGTATGTGCCGAAGCCCAAGCCCGAGGTCTTTCGCATCACAAAGACAAATCACAACATCCTCCAAGGCGTTGCCGATCCAGAAGAGCACTTGACAGATGAGCAAGCCGAAAACATCCGTAGCTGGACCGAAAACAACGCCAAACGCTTCTGGCTTGGTGAGAAGTGTCCACTCAGACCTGTCAAGGACGGTGGTGCACATCTGGTAGTCGTCGACGATCCTCAGATGCCATATCTATGCAAAATGGCCAAGGACGCCGATCCTGACCGTCCAGTCATATTCAGATCACACATTCAAGTTCGCTCTGATCTTGTTGACGAGAAACCTGATAGTCCAACAGCCAAAGTCTTCGACTGGTTGTGGTCGTACGCACAGTACGCGGATCTGTTCGTTGCACACCCGGTCAAGGCCTTTGTTCCGAAGAAGGTGCCCACCGAGAAAGTCGCTTACCTCCCAGCCACCACTGGTGAGTACTCGTAGAACAAACCCCGTGACTCCCAAACATCAAGCTAACAAAACACATAGACTGGCTAGACGGCCTGAACAAAGAGCTCTCAGCCCAAGACTCAATCTACTACCTAAACGTCTACAACGTCCAATGCAAAGAACAGCGAACACCCCAAATCTCCTTCCCAGCCCGCGACTACATAGTGCAAATCGCCCGCTTCGACCCAGCCAAAGGCATCGACACAGTCATAAAAGCCTACGCCGACCTCCGCCGCACCCACCTCGCAGACGTGCCCAGAGACCAAACCCCCCAACTAGTCATAGCCGGGCACAGCGCAATCGACGACCCAGACGCCTCCCTCATCTACGACAAAACAATGACCCTGATCCTCTGCTCCTACCCAGACCTAGCCCCCGACATCTCCGTCATGCGTCTGGGCCCCGTAGACCAACTCCTGAACGTGCTCATGTCAAACGCCAAAGTCGCCCTCCAGCTGTCCACCCGCGAGGGCTTCGAGGTCAAAGTCTCCGAGGCCCTGCATAAAGGCGTCCCTGTCATCGCCACAAACGCGGGCGGTATCCCTCTGCAAGTCGAACACGGCAAATCGGGCTTCATTGTCGAACCCGACGATCACAAGACCGTGGCCAAGCATCTGCATACACTTTTCACCGACGACGGGGTGTGGAGGGAGATGAGCGAGTACGCGGCCACTCATGTCAGTGACGAGGTCGGCACGGTCGGGAACGCGTTGGCTTGGTTTTATCTGGCTGACACGATGGGGAGGGGGAAGAAACTGCAGGCCAGGGGGAGGTGGGTTAATGATCTTGCTCGGGAAGAGGCGAGTGAGCCTTATGCGGAGGATGAGCCGAAGTTGCCTAGGGATCTCACTACTGATTCTTGATGCTGGTCATATGATGGAGCGAGGAGATGTGGTTCGCGAGGACTACTCACCCCTTTTCTATAGAGTAGACTTGTACGATGGATGAGAATGTCACATCCTTAAACATCTCGGTTCAGACAAGCTGTGCTCTATATCTCATAGAATACGTAACGGCAACATATCCGAATGTCTATCATGGCTGAAAAGAGTTGAATTGTTCGAGAAGAACATCTACCGTGAATGAGGAATACAAGGAATCTCTGAGCACCCTTCCGCCCCCAGCCTGAAGAAACAAAGGTAATTAAATCCGACAAAAAGGGCAATCGAACCCTCCAAGCATGCCGCGCCCCCAAATGCAAAAGGTATTCATCAATCATGACATCAGCCACTTCGCCTTCTGCCCATCGACCCCAGGCGCAAACACACCCACATCTACCTCACAGCCTTCCTAATAGCAAACCGATTCCTATACAAAAAGCCAAAAACAAAAGCCATAAGCCAAACACGCAAAACATCAACCCAAACGCCCAGACTAAGTCTCCTCTCCGCCTCATCGCCATCATACCGTCTACAGACCTCCAGAAACTTTTTAGGGTCGTCAGTGAGCACGCCATCGATGCCTCTGCGAATACACCATATCATTTTCTCCTCTGCGTTGACTGTCCATGCCAGGACTGGACGGTTGGCGTCTTTGCATTGGCGGAGGAATTTGCCGCCGCCGGGGGCCATGAGGATGGGGAGGAGCATGTTGAAGGATATGTTGGGGATAGGCAGGAATTGGCGGGCGTAGGAGAGGGAGAAGCCGATGTGGGTTATGGGGTAGTTGGGTAGGTATTCGGTGGCTAGGGGTATGTATTTTGCTGCCCAGCAGCCTAGGACTACTCGTGTTGTCCAGGGTTTGGTTGGGGAGGGGGGACTTTGTGGAGGGTGGAGGCTATCAGGCGCATTATGTCGTCGGCGTTGTTGTCCATCTGAGATGGAGTTAGTCGGGTTGGTTCGTGTGTCTCGGGGGTGTCTTGTTGGTTTGTCTCACCTTGATGTCCAGGACTAGCCACACATGTTCGTTCTCTGGTTGCGCGAGGAACTCAAGCAGGTCCTGCAACCGCGGCATTCTTTGCTTGGGCTCATCAGTGGTCAATAGAGTGCTCACGAAACTCCAATCCACATCGAGCAATTTCTCTGGTCTTCCGAAACACCTCTTGAGAGTAGCATCATGAGACAGTACCACTACGTTGTCTTTTGTCAAGTGCACATCCGTCTCGATTGCGTGCGCACCGATGCTTACGGCGCCGGCAAAGGCACCCATACTATTCTCGGGATATGCGGCCTTGTAGCCGCGGTGAGCGATTGCTTGGGGGAATCTTTGGCCATGCTTGTTCTTTGCGAATGAGATTGCGCCTGGGATTGGTATGAGCAATGAGGTCAGTCTAGATGCTCAATAGCGCTCACATTGCGGTATAGAGACGTCGGGACGGAGGTACGCTTCGTCAGTCATCTTTTCGGCTCCTGGCTGTGTGAAGATTCCTGGTATGGAGAAACGATCGAAAAGCGGGGTATGTTCCGTTGCCTCACTCATTGTATTGATTGAAGTGGGTATGTTCTGTTGAATATGGTTCAGAAGAAGATGTGTTGGAATATCGGTGCCTTGGTTGATATAGATGTGTGATGGAACTAGGGGGTGACGCTGGAGATCGGTCAATGTGAGTGGATGCGGTGTGATTCCAGGACATTTGCTTTGTAGGGCGGTATTCCAGATGTCTCACTAATGTTTTGAGCTGGCGAGTCGACCTACAGGGCTTTGGTATCGCCACTGCACGGCCGGATGTTGCAAGTTTTGTGAATTGGAAATTGCAAACAAGAAGAAGTCGCAACAGTGACAGAGAGAACGGAGCTTTAATGCCGATTTAAAGCGGCAAGCCGTCTTTATCCCTCCCTATAAAGGACAGTTGTGACACTGTCGCATTGTCTCAAAATCGGTAAACGGCTTTCGCTGGATGACTCCGACTCAGGATAAGCTTCACAGCGGCGCCAGGCTAGTATTATGGTTGATTTTAAGCATCGGTGATACGGTGCTGTTTAAAGCTCGCACAGTCGCCTATTGGTTCTTGCATCTTTGCAACGTCCGGCAAATGGACAGACCCTAACTCTCAGATGTGTTTAAAGGCACTCTTTTGGTCCCTCCCCGGAACGGCCGCGGCATATCGCGACGCAGGAAAAATCGTATTGCGTGTCACTGGATCCTGCAAGACCTCCCTGTAAGTTAGCCTTCGATCGAAAACCAAGGGTCGCCACAATTAGCAAGCTTGTGCCTGTATCACCCTGACACTGTTTCACTCTTCTTGACAGCTTGCTATAACACGGTAGAGTACCGTGCTTGATCAGCAGAGCGGGGCAAGCTGCAAATAAATCTGGTAAACTCCGCGCCAGACAACCTTGAGTCTCGATGATCGCCAGATCTCCATGGCTGTCACCGATACCGCTTCGATATTCCCCCGCTCCACGACTCATAGCGAGCTCGAATTGGAAGTAACATGCACCTCTCAATCTCATGACCCTTACCTTACTCGTAGTCCTGGTGACTTTGTTTTTCTGATTGCTAGAAAAACTTGCTGTCAACAGTCCGCATCGCGCATGTGCATATGCAGGCCAAGTCATCCACCGATCCTTCACGTTGTCCACAATGCGCCTCTCTCCCGACATTTTCAGCGAACCAGCAGCGTGGCTGGCGCCCATGTGTGATACCCCTGCATTCACGCGGGATCGCAAAGGCGCGGAGAAAGCCATGTGTGCATTGCGACAATAATGTAATAAAGCGACTTCCAGAGCCTGAGCATTTTTTTGGTGTCCACTCAACACCACCATAATTTGACTGCTATTACTTTTACGGGAGATGGAGATGAGTGATTTTTGATTGGACTTTGGAACTTGGTGAACCATCAAGAGTTGCCAGAGGCTGTAACAGGTCGTCTTTTGCTCATGATTAAAGTACCGATCGAGCAGTCCGATTAAGTGGCTGCCTGTCATGCACTCCACAAAACGTTCTTGACGGCAGGTTCGTGATGTTCAAGACTGCAGGGTAAGCCTCGTACCAAAAATTGATAGTAGGCACACGTAATCTTGATGTGAATGTTGAATACCTTATTCAAAGGAAGTGTTGATTACGACGAAGTTCTCAGCGACTTCTCGTCAGATGACTGGCCCATTCCAACAGAATCACAAGGCTACTGCAGGGCTTATGAGAAAGGGAAGACCTGGGACTTAGCCCTGACTTTTTTGGCCTAACTGCGTAAATGTGAGGTTCGCTTGTCACGACTGCATGATAAGCTGAGACAATACCCTCGAATGAATAGTGATCAGAAAGGACAAGCAGGACGATCGACATGTAAGCGAGGGCAAGGAACTCCTAGTCTGCTGCAGCGCAGTACCATGCAGCATCCATGCCTGAGTTTCTTCGCTCGGTTCTTTTTGACTGCATGCTTAGACCTTCCTCATGTGCTGTCTTCAGAGTGAAGCAACAATACCACCGTGGTACTGCGAAGCCACTTCCCTAATGACCTCCAACTCCTCAACTCCCAGCAGTCCAGGCTTCGCTCTCCCAGCGAGCATCCCTGTCAGCATGACCTGCAGATACGGAGCCAACTTGGATTCTCGGAAAGGCAGCTGAATGGAACGCCGGGAACGCCGGGATCCACGTACCCGCTTGATAGTGACTCTCCACATTGATTCAGCAACCCTGATCCGCCATTCAACGGTCTCATACAAATCTGGTCTGTAGTTGACTTTGGTGAGAACGCTGATAGAGAGATCTCGAATATGGGCGCCAGCCTGAACGAGAAGGTTGAGGACTCCGGGCTGCAAAGCTTGCAATCGCCTACCAGATGTGAGGCGATGCGTGCCAGGCATTGGCAGACTAAAGTTGCCTTTCAGGATATAGGTTGTGTAACTGCTGTAATCGATATGGAAGCGGTTTTCAGCCAGGAACATGGGGAGGAGTTCTCGGCAAACAGTAGTGCAGGTTCTGGAGAGAGCAAGAACATTTGCTAGAGTTTCACTGGCTTTGTGACCGGGTTCTTCTGTATCGTCGTCGAATTGTTTCGCCATGCTCAATGAGATAAGGATACCCTTCGCGTCTTGGTACAGCAAGGTATAGATCATGTTTCTGATCTCCGGCGGAAGTTCGAGGAAAGGGATGCGTTGTTGCTTCCACTGCTGCGGCGAGTCTCCGGAAGGGTAGGCGGTTGACGATTGATGCCTGTGGAGGCGGTTGGTGGTTTGATGCTTTCGTCCATGGTTGCGTCGCATTGAGAAGCAATCTGTTGTTTGTGTTGCGATGGAATATGTACGTATAGACGATGCAATGAATAAGTGTCAAAAGCGAATCAACGATAGACGTGGGCCCTAAATGAAGAGTCGACGCTGCCGCAAGATGACAACACAGTCTGGACGAATCTAGACGTGATACATGCAGACGTTTTGACGCACGACGTGAAGATGAAGTAAAGTCGAAGTGTATCAAGATCAGATCAGGCAATTCCTACAAGATCAGTAAACGAAACGAGTGACGCGCACGTACACGCCATGAGCAACTTTTGTCGAAAAGTCGCATTTGAAAGGCGGGAAGGTGACTGAGGAGGTCGCCAAAGCTATCGAATGGTCAATCATGACCATAACGTTTACAAGAGCTCCCAAATTCTTCGAACGCTGAAAGCTACAGTACATTCCTTCCCAAGTCCCCTCGTCGATGGAGGTTTTGATTGGTATCAGCATAGCCATGCTTTCATGCCGATGCTTGAATGGATAATGGTAATGTTTGTCATGTGGGAGGTGAGACGATGACCCGCTCTTATCAGCTACGAGTGGATGAGAGGACTGAGGAGCGTGTCAGGCTACTTGGTCCAAGCAGACCCGTCCGCTCGAATTCACTTTGTGTACAGAGAAAAGTCGTAGTACCATGTCCTCGGAGCAAAAGAGCCGTACAGGATACGAAAATGAGTATTCGCCCGGAAAAATGGCAAAAGTTCTTCTTGTATCTTCTTACAAGTACGAGTGAGAGCGAGGACAAGCTTTGTGGGTTCATTACGTTTTGGAAGTCTGTTGCTGAGGCTCCAGTCTTCTCCCTGGCTGAATATGGTGGGCACATCGGTACTATAGAACTCCATGTTCGTGTCTGGGCAGCAGACTTGGAGCGTTAGCAGGAACAGCAACACATTTACCTACCACTTTCAAGTGATTTTCTATGCTACAGACTGACAAGCAGCAAGCATGATAGGAACACAATGACGTGAGCAATGGAGCATCAGCCATCAGCTTGAAAGAAGTCACACAGCAGGTATTGTTAAACATTGAGCCTGATCAAGGAAGAAGTCAGACGTGTAAGAGCATGTCCCTCCTGTGACTCTTCTCTCAAATACAACAGCTCGATGAGACTGATGAGAGAGACTCGCGAGCCACACAACGCTGCCGTAGTCAGAAATACATCGTGGATGAGAGAGGTGAGCCAACGTAAGGTAGAGTACCTTACCTTAGTCGTACTCTTACCTTGATGTCACACATGACGGCATCCCAAAGAGGCAAGTGCGGCGAGATTCGGTAGTGCTCAGACCACCTCTAACATCTTCAGCATTTCTTCCATTCGATAACATTCCAAGAAATCAATCAGCGACATTGAAAAAATATGGATGCGTTCATGAGATCGGCAATCCACACGCGATGTCTAAACCACATTCAACGTACCCGAATACTCGGGATCCGCAGCCTGAGGACAAGACCACAATTTATATCCCAACCACAACCAGCTCCCTCAGAAGCTACCGATAACGGCAATGTTAGCTGGATCGAACTAGAAGCAAGCCAGAGCAAGCCCAACAACCCACCCAGGACTCACATCGAAACCAAGGCCAAGGCCGAGGCCGACGACAAACCCATCACCACTACAGCACCAGCTCTCCTGACTCTCCAACCCCAGACGCTCCACTCGTACACCACAAGCCCAGCGCCCACAGCCGCCCAACTAACCTACAGCAACTCCTTCTTCCAAAAACCCCCCAAACACCTCTGGACCGGGGCATTCTTCCGACAGTTCCCCGCCTCCGCACACCCAGAAGTAGCATTCCTCGGCCGTTCAAACGTCGGGAAATCCAGTCTCCTAAACGCAATCGTCAATCGACCGCGCGCGCGCACCGCACACGTCTCCAAGAAACCGGGTAGAACAAAGACGATGAACGCGTTCGGCGTGGGGCCGGAAATGGTGGAGATAGCAAAAGGCACCGAGAGCTGGAAAGCACTCGGAAAAGGCGGCGTGGTGGTGGTCGATATGCCGGGTTACGGCAAGGGAAGCAGAGAAGAATGGGGAGAGGAGATAATGAAGTATTTGGAGAAGCGGAAACAGTAATGCCAACCATACACACCTCATGACCACCAGATCTAGTACTGACATACCCACCCCACCAGACTGCGCAAGACATTCCTCCTCATAGACGCCGAACACGGTCCCAAAGAAACAGACCTTCAACTCCTCGCCCACTTCCGAAAAGCAGGCATTCAACATCAGATCATCCTCTCAAAAACAGACAAGTTTCTCTTCCCGGGCCCCAAGCCTCTCTCGCCGCAGAAACTCTCCAACCGATTGCTCCAACTCCACGGTGTCGTTGCGGATATAAAAGACAGCATCTCACAGCCAAACGCCGATGTGCTCTGTGTGAGTTCCGAAAAGGACTTGTTCATGGAAGGCATGCCCAAGGCTGGGAGGTTGGGTGTTGATGCTGTGAGGTGGGCGGTTTTGAGGGCTTGTGGGTTGGATTGTGATGAGCAGGGTCGGCCGAGACACTATGAGACTTTTGCTACTGCTCATGAGCCTGCGCGTGGGATTGAGCCTGAGCTTAATCCCGTGCCTGAGCTTGAGCGTCAGGACAAGGTCGAACGGCTTGTAAGCTGGAAGGCATATTGAAGCATGTCAATAGAAAAACCACCGAAAACAGACGGAGCTTGGTCACTATTACAGCTTGAGAGAATCTAGGAGGCGAAAGCCATGGTGATTGAGACTTCGTTGCTCTAAGTACTTCAATCCCTGTCTGTCACTTGCATCTTTAAAAGCATCAATGTCAACACTCCCGTCTCTTCTTCGCAGTCTTCTTGTCCCATGACAAAATCAGCAATGAAAAGCAATCTCGACAAGAATCGTCTTTTTTCCTGCTTTGAGAAAGTCAGCAACGGTTCAGCGACTGACTGAAGAATGGTGTAAAGACAATGTAAAACAGCAAAATATCAGTTTAAAGCCTTGTCACAGGCTGATTTCGTCACTGTCCAACTTGTGGCTACGTTGACCGTCGTGAGATGATTGAAAATTGTTCATCATTGAAGCATGTACTGGGGATGGAAGGAGAGGATGTGCTTACCATTGGAATTGTGTACAAAAATTGGCGACGACACATGATACCATGCATGTTTGGTAGAACCTGATGTGCAAAGTCAGCAACCAGATTCCAAAAGCTGAGCGAAGAACAATCATGACAGTGATGTCAATCAGACAAGACGTTCTCGTCTTTTCCACCGGTCAAGGTGGTTGGACATATGCTTGTCATTGTGTATATTTGGATCATCATGAGAAAGAAGAGGAGTAAAGAAGAGTCATGACATACCATCTAGAAGTCATACCGCGTCATATGACGAGGCTGGAAGTCATCGGAGGGGAAACCCTGGAGTGGCATCTCAACCTCCCACACGTATACCCCATGCCTGCCTCCCCAATCACAAAAGACGTTATGATGGATCTAAAATGCTCTGCGAATACATGTCAGCCGTTGCGCTTCAATGTTTGAGGAAATAGCAACAATAGTGTCATCACCATGTTCAGTGTTGCATGAATGGTAAAAAAAAGTTGTGTCGGCATCGCTAACGCGGATACGACTCGTCATCTAAAGGGGTTCATCATATGATGGGAAGGGGGCTGGAAAGAAAGACTGGTGGCTTACCGAGTGGCTATATGATACTAGCATCTTCGAGAAAGCCAGTTGAAGGCCATCCAGGAATTCAGTGGACGAATTGGAGCAATGTTGTTGGATGTACGGGCTGAAGCAGTAACTACTTCCAAAAACCAGAGCGCTGAGACTCGAAGTCATTGTTAGGCCTGAACAGCGCCATCGGCCCTTTCGTTCCTCATGGTCTCAAGCTGGAGATGTGCGACTGATTGCGCCATGTCAGCTTTGGTCCGACAGATTGAAGGAGAAAGATGTGTGGTAATGAAGCAATAATCAGTGGACGAGGTTTTCTAGGCCTGTCACAAAATGGCATATCGGCTCATGTGTTTGTCGGAGCCCAGTGCAGCTATTTCATCACAAGAGGGAGAGGCGCCAGGCGCGAAGCGTGCATAATGGTGATCAATTGCATACCTAATCAGGACTGTCAGCATGAGCTCAATACAATCGAATGAGCTACAAGAGTGAAACAGAAGTGAAGGGATCAGAAATAGCCATTTGATTTCGCCAACGACCCGAAGGTCTCAGTCGGTAATTTCCATAGTGCGTATATTAAACACTTTAATTGTTCATCACCAGAGTGGAGTGTGTCATGAGAGTGAGAACCTTGGATGCATACCTTTGAGTGTGGGAGTGCCTCATCAATTGAGGCACTGGACTTCCTAAGAAGTGCTGTCTTGCTAATCAAAGGGACAACAGGTTCGGGAGGCGTCCGATGTTGACACAAGCACGTTGAGTGGCTCATGTGTAACATGGATCAAAGCGCATGAGTTTTCATCAGCGCGCAATCCATCTCTTGCATGTACTGCATGATAGGAGAACATATCCTAATCTGATGAGCTTGTCAGTAACAGTCGCACAAAACTGAATGAGTTTACAAGGCAAGTGTGTTGAGCATCTATCAGACTGACGTGCTTGCAATTGCAGTTTCATACCCCCGAAGAGGTCAAAGACTCTAGTTATTGCGGTATTGCTATTCATCTCCAAGCTGGGTGAGGGGAAAAGAGAGCGATTTAGACTTACCAAATAATTGACTTGCAACCATGGACAAGCACTGCTGCGACGGTTCTGTCGCGCGGTTGCTTGTTGTTGATGAAGCTTGGTGAAGAAAAGCTCACGATTTTTTAAGAAGTGCAGGCAGGAGGTCCAAGCTTCGGCAATTCCCACTTGTAGAGCTGACTAGTCCGTAACAGGAAGTGCGACTTGGCTTCACCTTGTACGGCGACAACAACCAGTGAACAGAATCTGACTTACCAAATAAATTGTTTTGTTTAACTAAAGTTACTTGATCAAAACAGGAAATTTCTGGACCTGCCTCAATCCCAACCTAAGCAACACTGTACTCATCTGGGAAGGTACTCTTATTATGTATCATAGAAGAATATATCATATACAGGGCTTAAATCATTCGCTTGACTGGATGACAAGGCAACCCTGAAGGCTCGCAGGCAATCTACCATTCAAGCGCCCTTATATCAATAGGCAGATGGAAAGTCTCTAACAGGAAAGGACACGCTTGAACAACTGGGTTTGACAACCACACCTGACGTCTATGTTACTTGCCCACCATTTGCATGGTATGCATGCCTTGACTTTAATTGAGCTTCACGTAGTTTCCTGTACATCTATGGTCAGCGAATTGAGATAGTAGCCAAAAAGCGTGCACACTCACCTGGGAATTGACCCGATCTTGCACCAATGCGTCCAGTCCACCATTCATTATCATTGTTCGTTCGCTGAATAATCTCAATAACATCGCCAGTACTGAAGCTGAGATCGCCCTCGGCCTGGGCCTCGTAATCGTAAAGTGCGGTGACGGTCTCTGCCTGTGGTACACCACTGAAACGGCTTGGCTTGGGCTTGGGTGGTGGAGGAGCGGCCTTGTTCTTTGCTACTGCTGCCAACCCACTGTTCTGAGGGCTGAGCGCGCTAGGGGCAGTGTATGGGGGTGGAGGGTTGTCATAGCTGTCTTGAAGAGCTGGGCTTGCTGCGCCAGAGCTGGTGCTGGCACTGGCATATTTGTTCTCACCGTACTTGCTCACGCCTGCGCCGGCGGCGCCAGCGTATTTGCTAGCAGGAGTCTTGCCAAGACCCTTGGTCTTGAAGTGCACAATTGTCAAGGCCTCAGCCTTCTCTTGAATTCCCTCGCGCTTCTTCTCAAAAGCACCCTCGATGTCAAGGGTCAGGTCGAAGTAGCCAATGTCTATGCTCTGCATCTTCTCGTGCAGTGTGTAGAAGACATTGAGCTGCATATAGTAGAAGCTCTGGAAAAGAGGGATGATAAACTCGCGCTCGAGGCGGAAGAGCTGAGGCAGCTCGTTTTTGAGCAGATCGTTGAAATAGTTGTATTCCTGAGTAGAGACCTCGCAATCATTCTCAGCCTTGTAAATTGCCTTTTCGTCCTTCAAAGACTTGTCGGCCTTGTCCTGCAGCTTCTTAAGACTAGCCCTGTGACGATCGTAATCGAGTTGCTTGTGATCGCGCTTGGTGGCCAGTTTACGGACTTGCTTGATGATTGTGAGAAGCTCGTCTGCTGGTCGAACTACGCGAGAGTCGATCATTTCTAATTCTGGTTGAAGGGCTGCTTTCAGGTCCTGGACAATGGCTTCGTACTCTTCGCAGGCACGGATTCCCTCAGGGTTTCCATCGACGACATACGAGTCTGGATCCGACATTCGTCCTGAAATGGGTTTGTAGACTTCGGCGCAAGCCTTGGAGAATTCGATCTGGTGGTCCAGCATGCCATTGATAGCGCTGAAGTATCTGCAAGGTGTCAGTCCTCCGACCAGACGCCTAAATGCAGGTCCATCATGTACTTCTTAGATTCATCATGCAGCTTCTTGGTCTCCGTCTCC
Source organism: Delphinella strobiligena (assembly GCA_009982845.1). NCBI lineage: Eukaryota > Fungi > Ascomycota > Dothideomycetes > Dothideales > Dothioraceae > Delphinella > Delphinella strobiligena. Next base: position 62,011 of record JAADKB010000014.1, read on the forward strand.
AGCTCTTGAAAGCGTCTCTCTGCGTCCACATAAATGGCGTCTTTGGTGATTTCGCCCTGCAAACCTTGTCAATTCTCAGTCCTCTTGGTTGAAATGGACAAGTGAGCCCACCATATTGAAGCGCTGTTTGATGCTTTGCGGTGCCTGGCTGTGTCAGCTTGCTGCCTATGCCTATGCCCAATTGTCCATCATGACAGCATACCCGCACAACACTCTTCTGGAAGCCCTTCCAACTCATTTTGCCGGTGGTTTGCGGGTTGTTGCCTTCGAGGCGTGGCGGGGTTGTGGTGTACGACTGTGTATGTAGGGGTATTGGAGATGTTAGAGAGGCACTCTTATTGGAAAGAGAAAGGTAAGTTCGGTCGGTCGCGGCGGCTATGCGGATCGCTTCCGATGGGGCGCAATGATGCTTGGCTCTTTGTTATGGCGGGGCGACGACGAGGGTTTGATCGACGTCTTGTTCTTCGACTGTTTTGGGGTGTCGTTTCGAATGGGGAAGATGGTTCTGCGCAGAGATGCTAGGAATCAGGATACTCCGATATAATACTTGGGCGGTGACATGAAGGTGGCCTAGTCGTCTTCGCGCACTTCCCACTACCACTTTGAGGTCGTCGATGCCCTAAATGGTCTTAGCGTCTTACGTCAAGGGCTGCATCTAGAAGAAAGTCTAACAGGTCGGGACGTCGGAGTCGAGCCTGCTTCATTCCCGACTACTCGTACGGGAAACACGACTCCCGAGAGCTTCGTCAGTGACAGAATGCGTGTCAAAACTCGTGTGGGTGGTTTCATACAGCTCATAGCAGAACGTGCACAGAGAATCGTAGATTCGAATCTTGATGTGATAAACAGAGAGTTGAAAGCTTGTACTATCCTGCACTAGCAGTATACTCAAATGCTCTTGAAGAAAAGGATTCAGTCGTTAAAAGCACACCCACCTCAGAAATCTTATAAAGCCTCAGGCCACCATAGAAGGCGAAGCTTTCTGTCACCGAGCCTTGACCCGACACTCCGGCCGGCTTTTCGACGGGTATGCCAAGACTCATGAGTTAAGGTACCTTAGGTAAGCAGTCAGCAAGCACGAGCTTTACCTCATACATTATTATTATATCGTCGCCTTCGAGTCTGAGCACATTTTCCATCACGACCATTGCAATTATGTCACACACGATCCCTACGGTCGCGAGGCAGGCCCTCCGCCAATCCTCAAGACGCCCATCTTGCTCCAGCGCATGGCTTCACCAAGCACCGAGAGTCGCCGCCACATCTCGTTTCGCTGGCAGAAGAAGCTATGTTTCCGAGACTGAGAAGAAGAATGCCAGTGTCAACGTCGAGTCGACCATCAGAGCCGACCAGAAAGCCTTCCTGGCTGAGACTGGCATCAAGCCAAAGGATGCCCCCATGCCTACTACTGGAATGAGTGCCGACGCCATGATGAGCCCCGCCGCCGGCATACTCAAGCAAGCCAGCGTCATGGATGAGGGTACACGCCCCATCTACCTTGACATGCAAGCAACGACACCTACCGACCCCAGAGTATTGGACGCCATGCTGCCTTATTACACTGGAATGTACGGCAATCCCCACTCGCGAACCCACGCCTACGGATGGGAGGTCGACAAGGCAGTCGAACAGGCCAGAGCAAACATCGCCGCCCTTATTGGAGCCGACCCTAAGGAAATCATTTTCACATCTGGAGCTACCGAGTCAAACAACATGTCCATCAAGGGTGTTGCGCGCTTCTTCGGTCGCGGTGGCAAGAAGAACCACATCATTACTTGTCAGACCGAGCACAAGTGCGTTCTCGACAGCTGTCGTCACTTGCAAGATGAGGGCTACGAAGTCACCTACCTGCCTGTCCAGACCGACGGCAGGGTCAACATGGAAGAGCTCGAGAAGGTCATGCGGCCCGAGACGATGCTTGTCTCGATCATGACTGTGAACAACGAGATCGGTGTTGTGCAACCTGTCGAGGAGATTGGAAAGCTTTGCCGCTCGAAGAAGGTCTTTTTCCACACCGACGGTGCCCAGGCCGTTGGCAAGATCCCACTTGATGTTAACAAGATGAATATTGATCTCATGTCCATCTCCGGTCACAAGATTTACGGACCCAAGGGTATCGGTGCTTGCTACGTAAGGAGACGCCCAAGAGTCAGACTCGACCCCATCATCTCCGGTGGTGGACAGGAGAGAGGTCTGAGGTCTGGTACCATTGCGCCGCCCCTTGTCATTGGCTTCGGTGAGGCTGCCAGGATTTGCAAGGAAGAGATGGCTGTAAGTTGCGACCCCTTGATTCTTTCATCTTAGCGTGATTATAAGCTATCACACATGCATGGCTTTCAGACCGCCCTTGACCGGGTAGTTGTGGTGAGACACAGCAAATGTTTATGACTGGATTTGGTTTGCATTGAATTGGTTTTTCTTTATATCTATGAATATCCAGGCGACTGACTTGCACTCACAGTACGACACCAAACGCATCTCCTCTTTGTCCAAGCGTCTGGAAGAGGGTCTGTTGTCCATGGAGCACACTTCCCTCAACGGGTCCCCTGAGCACCACTACCCCGGCTGCGTCAACGTTTCGTTCGCTTACGTCGAGGGTGAGTCACTTTTGATGGCACTCAAGGATATCGCTCTCTCGTCGGGATCGGCGTGCACGAGTGCATCTCTCGAGCCATCTTACGTGCTCCGTGCGCTGGGCAGCAGTGATGAGAGCGCGCACAGCAGTATCAGATTTGGTATCGGAAGATTTACAACCGACGCCGAGATTGACTACGTTCTCAAAGCTGTGCAGGAGAGAGTGACGTTCCTGCGAGAGCTCAGTCCTCTTTGGGAACTTGTACAGGAAGGTGTTGATCTCAACACGATCGAGTGGAGCCAGCACTAGAGTCATAATGTTGGCTTGCTGGAGGGCGTTGACGGTTGGCGTTGAAAGGTCGGAGAAATGGAATGAATCACTGTAGCATACCCGAAACGTCTTTTTACTTGTAAATTAATCATCTCACGACCCAGTACGTTTTCAAAAAAGGTTGATATCTTATGGTTGTGTCATTCAAGCTGCCAAGGCTTCCACCCCGCCATGTCCTGGGATGTCGGTTCGGTGAGGTTGGACTCACCTCGATGCTCACAAGGAGCACCGCATCTTGTCTCTTGCTCGCGCTGGACGTCTGATAGAACCGAGTGATAACATGATAATGAAATTGGTGTAAAGAGGCGACAATCACCGCGAGAAATCAAGGTCTGCGCAGTCACAATCATAACATCTTATCCTCGTCATGGCTCAAGTGGCAGATGGCGTGCTGCAATGGCTATGGAATGCTGTGCAGGGTGTATGCAACAAGACGTTTTCTTTTGCGAGCAGAGCTGACATCTGTCAAGGGATACCAAACGCCCCAGGTCACCTACTCAGACGCCGTGTCTGCCCTTTCGAGCTATCCCTCTCTCCAATCTCGAACAGACGTGTATACGTACAACAATGGACAGCCAGCTCTCTTGCTATGCCTCGCTGGTACACTACCAGTCAATTTCCGGGGGACGACATATAGATTTCCATTGAAGATATGGATACCGCAAGCACATCCCCAGGACCCCGAGGGCATAATGGTGTTTGTGGTGGCCGGAGAGGCCATGATGATCAGACCAGGCCAACATGTCGGCGTGGACGGGAGAGTCTATCACCCATATCTGAGAGATTGGAGTTCCAGACCACAATCCAGCATTGTTGAGTTTCTGAGAATATTACAAGATGTATTTGCCAGAGAACCACCTGTTATCGCCAAGCAGCCTCAGCAGCAGTATCATCAGCCTCGGTCACAATCTCCGGCAATAAGGCCTGCTCCACCGCCCAAACAGAGTTTGACGAGCGTGACAGTGACACAGCAGCGCGTCGAGATGCCTGCCGGCCCTAATCCACCTCCCAAGCCACCGAAGCCTGGAGAGCAAGCGAGAGAAGGCACTCCGGTGCAACATCAGAGAGAGATAAGAAGAGATGGTCCGCCCCTCCCACCACTACCACACGAGCGCCCACGCCAAGAATACCACTCACCCCAGCTGCGGCATAATGGCTTCGCTACACCACCATCACAATCTAGCCATGTTCCTCCTTCATCATCTCATGGACTGGCTGCGACAGAGCAAAGCAGGAGGTACGCCCATGCACCACCGATGCCTCAGTCACCGATAGCGGGTCCGAGCAGACAACAACCACAACAACCTCTACGATACCAGCAATACCATCAACACCATCAGCCCTATCCGCCACAACAAATGCCTTCTCATCAGCAATACCAGCAACCACAGGCAGTACCCAAACCAGTTGCTCCACAACCTCCGCCAGACCTTCTGACCGACCCCTTTGACATATCCATTCCAGCCCATCCAACACAAACAGGCCCGGCTCCACCAATACCTCCAAATCCCGAAAAGGAGCACCTTCTACAACTCCTCTCACAAACTTTAGTATCACAAGCCCATCAGAAAGTGCAACAGAACACAGCTGCCTTGGCCATGCTATTCGCTCAATCACAAGCCATGCAATCAGCACATCAGCGCCTGCAACAGGAACTTCAACAAGTAGAGCAGCTTGATCGTACACTGGCCAGTAACGAAGCAATACTTCGCCAATCAATGGATCAATGCGACGCTACCATTTCCTCGACCAAGGATATGCCCGAACCACCCATCGACGATGTGCTTGTCGCCCCCACCCTCGTACAGAACCAGCTGTGGAATGTAGAAGCTGAAATTGCGGGGTTGAAGGAGGCCTTGTGGGTGTTACAAAGGGCTGTCGGTGCTGGACGTGTCGGTGCTGCCGACTTTGTCAAGCTCAATAGGAGTCTGGGGAGGGAGTTGTTCCTGAAGATGGCGCTTGCGAGGAAGATTGCCAAAGGTTTGGGTTTGGATCTCGGAAATGCCGGTGCTGGAGCTGGTGTAGGAGCGGATGGCCGAGGCGAAAGTGGCGAGAGCTATTATGGCTGAAATGTCATGTGTATCTGTATATAGGAACGAATTGAAGATGACAAGACACCACATGTTTTGAAAGTGACCATGTTCTTACATTTCCTGCACAGCAAAAGTCTGGGAGCTCAGTTTTATACATTGCCATCTTGGCTCCATAACGCCATGTCGTGTCCATATACTACATTTCCCGCGTCTCTCTGGTGCTGACATATCGCCGCTCCCTCCTGCATTCCGTCCTCATGCCGAGTCTGAACCGCCATCCTCTTCCGAAGCCGCTGTACAAGGCGCCCCGTCCCTCCCAACCCTCCCAACCCTCCTCCGAGCTCTATTCCCTCTCATGCTCAACAGGCAAATTCATCCCCACCCTCCTAGCACTCAACCTAACCCTCTCCCCCTCACTCATATTCATACCAGGATTATACCTCTCGATCAAACTCAAATACCTCCTCTGACTCTGCGCATATCGCACAAACTGCTCGACCTCCTGTATCCTCTCCTCCGCCTCCTGCATCCTCTGCTCCGTCGTCTTGACCTGCTCGGCGAGGAACTTTGAGCTCGCTGATGAGGCGTCCGAGAGGGTTGCGGTGGTCAATGCGGATTTCGGTGTTGTGAGCGAGGGGGTGGGCGTGAGGTGCAATCGGATGTGGGTTTGGAGGGGGTTGGGGTGGGAGAGGAGGCGGCAGGCGGTGGTGGGGAGTTCGCGGAGGAGGCGGCGGTAGAGGGAGCGTAGTTGGGTTTGGGTTTGCGTTGTTGTGGCCATTTTTTGGGGATTGTTGTTGGTGGCGATTTGTTGAGGTTTTTCTTTGTGTGGATCGGCTAGAGATTCGAGGTGAGGCGGCGTCGGATGTGATGTGTGGAATCTGGTAGCTATTGAGTTGGATTGTATGACTAAGATACTCGTAGAGATGTACAGTTGACTGATGCCGAGGATGCGGCGAATGTGATGGCTTCGGGGATGAAGCTTGGACCACTGCCCTTTTTGCTTGTCTAGCAATATATACTGCCTGTACTTGACTACTGTTGCCTTCGAACCAAATCACTTCAATAGAAACACATGTACAAGAAGTCCTATGTTCATAATCTTTACACTGCTTGAAAGCTATCATCACCCTGGTCCTGCATATGCTGGCCTTGGCAGTTCAACAAACATCATCTCGTAATCCATCAAGTATTTCTGAGCATAGCCACAATCATGCTCTAGACCTGATCTTCACCATCATCATCATCATCATCATCGTGTAGACCTACCTTGTTTGCCATCCCCCGTCCTTTCACAAACACCGCCTTTCCATTTCTGGAATAACTATCATAATCCCAACCAAATACCCACACCACAAACACCATGGCAAGACCACCATCTCTATCACCCATTCGCGGCCACAATTACCATCACAATGAACTTCTTGCCCAACAATCCATGTTTAGACAAGAGCTCGCTTCCCTGCGCGCTGACTTTAACGCACGTCTCACCCTCCAAGATGAGGAAATCAGAGCCCTGAAACAACAAATGGAACAAATCAATCGGGAGAAAAATGCCCTGGCAAGTTCGATTCAATCTTTCCAATTCGATCGAGCCGTGAGAACAGAGCAGAGTAACCAGCACCATGGCCACGGTCACCAACATTCGATAAGTCAAGATGATCTCCCTCCGCCGCTGTATCAACATCATAGTACGGATCCATTAGCCATGGCGACTTCGTCGAGGAACGATACCAAGTCAACTATAACAAAACAACAAATTGCCCACACATGGCTCGAAACTGTCTTGGCCAATCCACCTCTACTTCTGACTGGCTTCTTCAAGTCCAATGATGGAACTTCCGAATCTTTGGAAACAGTATCTTACGAGCTCGTTGCTCCCCGGACACCACTCTCTAGAGGCGCCTTCGAGGGTACTGCACAAGACTCTACTGGCGCTTCCAAGGTCACGGAAGGCTTTATGGACGAGACCACTGGCGAATTGAGGTTCTTGAAGCAATATGACTTGACTAATATACCGACCATGCGGGAATATGCAGGCGAATTTGCCCTTTTGGGGCAGACGGATGTGTGGGGGGTCAAAGGGACGTGGCAGACCAGAGGTGGAAGACTGCAGGGAAAATTCGCCATGTGGTTGGCTAGTGATGATGAGTCGATCGATGCCAGAGTCTTGGTCAATACTTGATGGGATTAAAAGACGTCAATGACATTGATCACACTGCAATCATTCTCAGCCTGTCATCGATTCACGGTCCTTGGACATGAGCAGACTAACCCGACTTCGACTTCGACTTGCCAGATCGCTATCTGGAGGCCATGAACCCACCAAGACTTGGAACAGTAACAGCGAGCGGAGGATACAGCGTCTGCACAGCTGCACTGTTCCGATCCTGAAACACCACCTTCGAACTCCTAGGGGCAACCGGACCTCTGATATTACTGATTCTCATGCTCTTCAAAGACGTAGACGAGCATTCAGAGCCGGCGTAACAAATCCCAGCTTCACCCCAATCAAGAAGTGCAATTATTGGTCAGGTGTCAGATTTCGATATCATTCCTGTCTGGTGGAGCAGCTGGCATTGGTGTCGATTCTTGTGAAAGAGTGTCGAGTGGGATTTTATGATTCAATATCAATGGGACAAGAGATGTGCTCAGAGGATAGAGGAGATGAAGGAAGGAATAGCGGATCACAAATCGTCATGGTCGATATCACCCCTTATGGACCCGCACTTATCATGTAGTCTTCTACCTACAGCTACAGATGACTGAATACTTGTACTTAGTTCTACCTCTAAGATGAAAAGAGTATCCCTATACAACAGGGGTGAGTGGTTAGCTACCCGTTCGCTTACATGTTCGTATACAAATTGTTTCTACCTCGAAGAAAGGTTTCGAAGCAATAGTATCAACGAATGCGGAGTCAGGAAAGCAATCCCATAACGCTGTTCCTCGTCCCTAATCCAGCCTTAATATGACCAACGCCTGCAGCAACAATCGTGCGCAACAGCATCCACAACCCTGAATATGCCCAAGAAGCGCTGCGACGAAGCAGGAGTCGAAGGGGAGAGTATCTTGTTTCTTATCGGCGAATACTGGTCCACACATCTCGCTGATGACCATTCACTCCGGCCACTGGTCTAAGCAGTACTCCATTTTTCGCGCATTTATCTGTATCCATCGGACGGCTTGCAGCACCGGTATATCAAAAGCAGTCTACTGTAGATTGATTAGTAGAAAAATCGTGTATGAATGTAAGGAACATCGCTTCAATAATCATATTCAATCTCATCCTCTTCTCTCCTCTCATTCTTGTCTTTCTCCTCCCTCGCGTCTTTAAAGGAAAAGGCCCGGAAAAACTCTCAATGTCAACACCATAATCTCAACCTCAATATCTGGTTCAAGAAATGTACGCCAAAGTCGCTCTTCGTGGCAACATTGATCACTGAAATCTTTCGTGGCTGAATCCCAATTCTAAGGTACATTTAGCCCCTCACCAACCACCCTGATACCCATGGAATCGATAATGATATTGGCTGCGGCTGCGGCGAGGACCCATTGACGGCCTACTGACCGCCTAAATCACCTATATCGTGGCGGAGACGGCGTAAATGGCTCGCTTGATATAATATAATCGACTTGTTCCGGAAACCAACCGATATCGACGCCTGTGTCGTAGAGTAGACTGTATGTGGATTCCTGCATCAAGAAAGTATTCTGACCACCGCCTCGTTCGGTTTATTGCTCGGAAAACTTTGTAGGGTTTGTTTTATTCTCATGTGTGCTGTATTCATTATATACATTAAGCACATAGGCATTATCGGAAGTGGGAAATGGAACATGTCTGAAACACTACTACCCGGCCCGAAACACCACGAAATTATGAGATTACAAGCATACTATGCATCACTCACGCTCAGTGCCCGACCTCTCTACTCCGGAAATACCTGTGCAGACGATACAATCAAAAGTACCCTACCTTATGTAACAGAGAGTTAGAGGGAGCTTATATGCACAAAGTCATAAGTAGGTCCCCTTACTTCGTTTGCACTAACATGCCCGCTTAATTAAGCTTAATTACTTTTCAAACCTCTACCTTAACTAATCCTAGCCTATCCCTCCTTTTCTTGAATTAAGATAGTATAGAAGTGCCAATTTGAATAGTATAATGAAACGCTTACTTATCAGACTCGAAGTGAGTTGAGTTGAGTTGAGTTGACTTGACTTGACTTGACTTGACTTGACTTGACTTGACTTGACTTGACTTGACTTGACTTGACTTGACTTGACTTGACTTGACTTGACTTGACTTGACTTGACTCAACGTGACTCAACTCAACTTAACCTAACCTAACTCAACCTAAACCAAAAGCACTCGACATCAAATAATCTCCTATCTCTATCTCTATCTCCTGTCTATCTCATATCAATAAAAGTATATAAAAGGAGTGAAGAAAGTACGCTAAGTCATTTTATCCCTGCACCAGACTATTTCCGCACTAGAAAGGGGAAATGAATAAATAGTACCTTATCTGGCTACTTTTATAATTGCTAATCTAGCTACTTTTCTATTTACGAATCTAGTTGTATATACCTTTTTCTCAATTGCGAATCTACCTTATATACTTCGAGCCTTCGTTCTGGCACTGTACTCAAGATGGGATTATAGGACTGGCTACTGGCTCATGAAGACCCAGAATATCGCTAGTCGCCGTTTGTTGTGAGGATGCTTACGGTCGAATAAGGTCGGATACGGTCGGTCGGTCATAGGATCCGAGCAGTCAAGGGATCTGAGCAGTTGTGTATTAGGAATTTGGATATGGATATGTATTCGAATATGGATATGAAATTTGGATTTTGGATTTCTTTTCAGTCTGCTGTGAACTGGGAAGGCAGTCGGCCCACTGTCCCCTTTCACTGGCCTTGAATATCCCAGATTCTCAGAATGCTGAATGGATTTCAGAATGCTTCATGCAGATGATCTACCCTGGGTAGGTTAGAAAAGCCTACTTTGGCTTGGGTGGGAGAAAGATCTAGATGCGGTCGCCGTGCCATTACTTTTATTTTTACTTTTACAAAATATACCTACCTACCTACTTAACTACCTACCTATCTTCCTACTTATCTACCTGCTAGGCGCATCAAAAAATGACTTTCCCTAGCCCAGTCATAGAAGCCGGCCTTAATTAATCAGATTTGATTCTTGAAAACGTACAATGTAGATAGATGTAGATGTATACTCGCCGTGACTTACGTGCTCTGCTTGTTGAATACCCCCCCCCCCCCCCCGCCCCCGCGCGACTTGGAAGGAGAGAAATTGCTGCTTCGAATCGCTGTTTGGAATCGTACTTGTGAGGTAGAGTCAGTAAGGAAGGTAGTCTGGCGGGTGTTCTAGGTCCTGGTAGAGCGCTGTGGGAATTTCTGTTCGATTCGGAGGAGTAGGAGGATTGCGCTTCGGAAGGAATGTAGAATGGGTTCTACGGCCGGGCGTCGAGACGCAATGTGCAAGGAGATGGGTAATGCATGGTTTATGAGACTGGTGTGGTTGCCGAGAACGAGAACGGATGGATCGGGTACTGTACCCAGGTCGACGTGGGATTGTCTGATCCTTGGGTCCTTGTCTCGCCTCACGATGCAAAAGGTATAGACGGAAGAAGATGCATATCTTCACAAAAGCGCTTGTAGGGCCAGTGTTGTATAAGGTAGACGCATCAAAAGCATCGGGTAGTCATTAAAATATACATCTATAATCATTTCACATTAAGTCGTAACTGGTTCCAACCTAAAGGGGGCTGTTTTTGCTGAAGTTGCCTCTCAGCCTTGCCATATACCTTCATACTCTAATTTCGAGGCTTTCGGCATTTCGGTAATATATTCTTCTTCGAAATCGACGGTTGTGCTCATCATGATGCCCGTCTGGCTTTCCAGGTCGCCTTTGCATTTGCTTCTGTGGTCGGTCGCGGATGCATGGCTCGGACCCTCGATTGTGGACAAGATGCGTCCGTGCACATCGGCAGGCTTGATGCTGTTGTTGTTCGAGAGGCAAGTCTTCGGAGAGAATGCAGAGTAGACGTATCGTCTCATTAATGGCTGTAGCGCTGGAATCGAGCCGGCGATAATGACAACGCCACATTCACATGTTGAGAGTGTGACGATGGGCAAGAGAGCCGCTGTCATTGAATTAGTATAGCCATGAGTATGAGCTGGTCCTGATACGTACCGACAAGATTCACCTTCTCGTAGTTGTTGCGCTGAAAAGGCAGGCGGATCATAGTGCAGATACTAGCCCTGTGGGGAGTCAGTCTACAATGTACCCGGCATGATCGCGGAGGGAGGATATTCTTACAGGAAACCCAAGCTGCATATCGCTGCCACTTCGAGCTTCCTCCGTTTGTCCATTTTAAGATTCCATAGGATGATGGATGGAATTGTGCTGCACGACAGATCGGTGAAAATCTCTATTGCCGAAAGAAAGATGCTCAATTTGGCGTTGAGCTGCGGTGGCACGCATGTTCGCCCTTGTGCTGGAGGATCCCAGAATGCAGAGACAGGATGGCAATACGAGAAAGGCCAGAGGAAGAGTATGACACCAGAGACGGTACTGATGACCATAATTGCGTACAAGGTCCAGATGATCGGTTTCTGTATTGTGATTCTCAGGAGCGTGAGACAAATGCTGACCTTGGCGGGCATTACCGTCAGGATGTATAGAAGGAGGAAATTGAAGAATGCCTAAAGTTTCGCCATTAGGATAACTCTTTCTTGACGTATCGACTTTCATGATGCTGACATGTTTACTGTTCATGGTGCCGACAGGAGTGAGATGAACATCGTCCACACCGATACCAGACAAAGCCCCCCAGGACAGATTACCGGACATGGATACGAAGGCTACCTATATTCGGTCAGATTAATGGAAGCCGGATGGAAACGAGTGGGGTACGATACCCCTGCTATAATCATGAGCCAATCATCTAATCCAAATTGACCGATAGATATTCGGGCCCAGATTCTTAGCAGGAGGACTGTCACACAGAGTAAGGACAACGTAATGGTCAGTGTAAGCAGACATGCCTGCTGTCCGTTAAGTTCCATAAGGGCAGCGTGTAATGAAGAGATGGGCACGAAACTGCGCGAAACCGTTCCATGAGCCGATCTTGGAGGATCTTAGGCATCTTATACAAACTGCTCTGCTTTCCCTGGGAGGGAGAACCCGCGCAGGCTAGGTCCGGATCTTCCCCACAAGACTATTGTGGAAGGAAATGGTTCTTCGTTTTCAAGGTGTCAACGACTCAGAGCGTTGTTCTAGCTAAGGTAAATAGCTTCGCTTGCGCCTACACGCTTACACGAGAGAGATGTCCCGGCGGTGAAACATTGAGGCCAAGACAATGACAATGCACAAGGCAGCGACCTCGAGACAGGCAAGGCGAGAAATCGTAGATGACTGATTTGAAAGCTGCATGCCACTTGCCAGCCTACTTTTTGCAGACCCATTGTTCATATGTTGGACCAGAGATGTGATCAGATCTAGGACATACAATACTTCCGTTAGGATAATGATAGGTACGTACTTTTGCCAACCTCAATTTGCCTCTTAACCTTTCATGTCAACATCGTGTCTGTCAAGTTGCAAGGAACTAGTGGCTGAAGGCGTTGGTCATGTTCTTAATGGCCGATGAAACCGATTAAAGATCAAGGCACTACTGAACAACATCATAGTAGGTAAAAGTCATGATGACCACGCCATGGCGGCCGAACTTAGACTCTGAGTCAATGGACCATGACATTGTGTCAATAGCCTCAAACGTTTCCGACTACCTTATTACTCTACACATCCCGCTCATATCATCTCACTGTTAGGATAACGGTCGGTTGCACTCCATATCCCGCCCACACAAGTCATCTCACTGTGAACTAACGTTCGCAACGGTTACAAAGATCTAAGGAACCAGCTTCCAGAGCTCTGACTCGGACAACCTCGGCCGGCTTAGGCTACACGGTTAATGCTGCAAACCTCGGGTACATTTGAACGAGCTGACACTGCAAGTATTTCGGTTTCTAAGCTACCGAGAAGCTGGGATTTTGATTTGTTTTTTTCTAGGTGCTCTGGTCCTTTACGAATCTATATAAGCCTCCGAATCAACATGCTGTCGCGCTGGCATTGCTCAACATCTCACACCAGAAATGGAAGCATGCCCTGTTCGATTGCTGCGGTAGTAGCGTTCAAGCGAAAAGCGTCTCTGTACAGCAGGAGTTCAATAAAGTCCTTCGCCGAGCAACATATAGCGAACGAGCACGCCGATATTAGACATTAACCCCCATTGACTCTTTCACAAAAGGGCAAAGGCAGCGACTCCGACAAATACAAGCACCACATCAGCACATTTCAATGCTTTCGCTGCGCTGCCAGTGTACACAGAAGGTGTGGCAGAAGGTGTTGTTACATTTCCAGAACCAGAGGTGGACGTGCTGTTTGTGTTGTTCGGATTCTGGACACGGAAATGATTGGCCGCTAGGGGCGCTCCAGCAAATTCCGCCAAAGCAGAGACACTGAAATTGAGTCTTGTATCGGCCGATGTTGGATTGTAGTAACCTTCCAGGACCTCAGCCCAGCTGCTGAAGTTTGCCGGCTGGTTGAACAGGTAGAAGACGTAGGTGTGCGCGATATTGTTTAGTGGAGGCATTGGACCATCATAATCGGCGAGAGGGGCTGACCGGTTGATGAAAGCGCCTTCAGAGGTTTGAGTGACGTTGCTGGCCCACCAGTGAAGTCGTGTGGTACGATCAGGTCCGAGACCTGGAACGAGACTCGCTGTCTCATTCGAGGGGAAGCTGGCTGTTGAGATTGATTGATCGACTAGGAGGGCCAGGTATGTGCCATTGTAGTTGATGTTTGCATCTATGAAAGGATTCTTCGAGACGACTATAGATCAAAAGTCAGCCGCTAATCGACTCAAAGGCGACTCTCTATGCCGTGCTATGATCCCGAATATAATACATATCCGCGACAAAGTATCGCTCCACAGCCATATCGACAGGAAGTCAAGGTGTCCGCGATACGGTGATAGACTTACGGTCTTCGGGAAGGAGAATGTTTGGTTCCACGTAGGTCGAAAGATATTGTGCGCCAAGATTGACGTCGGTAGACGGTGAGATACCAGCGGGAGTTTGGGCGACCGCCTGTACGAGTAAGATTGCGGTCCCTACAACAGGAGCAGCACGCATGGTGGGCGAGAGTGTCGCTATTCGCAAGATTCGTCACTCGTTGATGGCCAGCTGAGAGTGTCAAAAGAAGGACTCCGATGAGCATTGGTGAGAGCAACGGACTTATACATAAAGGCTCATTCCCAACCATATCGTACCGGTTGTCCAGCCACCGAGCAGTAAGCATTATAAAAAGTCTACCCAAGTCTAAAAAACAGGCCGCCATGCATGAGTGGCGTTTGCAATTATGTGATCCGCCGTCTCGCCATCTACGCCTCGGTCATTGGCATGCAAGTGACTGCAAACCTCGATTTCTACCAAGTTTGTGGTACTGGTTGTGAGGCGCTTGCGGTCCATATCGGCCTAGGTTGCAATGGTGCAAGATTGACTGTCGGACTTCATGTGGTGTACCGTACCGGCAACAACCTAAGCGCGATATGCATGCCAAGAACGTGGAATCGATACCATCAATTCAACCACCAAAGGTGTGACGAGCCGAGAAAATGTAGTCCAACATAGCCAGAGCTTTATCATTCTGGTATAAAGACACCATCGGCGTGTCTATATCAGACTCAATCGAATATCTTAAGTTCCCCGTGGAGAAGATGATAGAGGTGCAGGTTGCGGCAACCTGAAACGCACTAAGAAAAACCCTATCATCCTGGGTTGCTATCTGGTCGATCAATGAAATACCGAATAATCCGCCATCTTTTTGCGAGCCGGATGCTATTTTACCTCGACTAGCAACACTAAGCCTTGGGCTTGAACAGTGCTTCCTGCGTGTCATAAGTATACTTCAGGTCAAGGTGCCAGTAGTCGGGCGTGGTGGCCTTTGTGATGAGCCAGCCATCATCAAGCGCCTTGACGACCTCCTCGGGAAGCGGGCCCTTCTCAACGTCCTTCAGGTTCGACTCTAGCTGTTGCAGGCTGGAAACGCCCATAATGATACCATCGTTCCCGCCGTCCTTGATATTCAATCCACTGTGGTGAACACACCATCTGAAAGCAGTTTCAACCAGGGTAAGACCATGCTTTTGTACTACAGGCTCAATCACACGCAGGGCTTCCCACGTGGCGTCCTTGAAGTACCTTGCACGATACATTGATCCCATCCTGCCAACAGAGTCACTGTATCTGCCCTCGGTCGGGACATCATTGGACTTGTACTTGCCAGAAAAGATACCCCCAGCAATAGGATTGTAGATGACAATATCAAGACCATAGCGGCGGCAGGCAGGGATAAGCTCTGCGTCCAGAGATCTGGTAATGGCATTGTACATGCCCTGGTAGATGGTTGGTCTCACCCAGCCATTGTATTTGCATGTCATGACAACTTCTGCAACCTCAAAGGCTGTAAAGTTGGAAAGGCCCAATTGCACGAATTTGCCCTCCTTGTGTGCCTTGTTCACAGCCTCAAGAGTTTCCGCGAAGGGGACAGATCGGTCTGGCAGCACCATGAGTCAGCTATTCGTACTCGACCTGGACGTTCCACAATTTTGCCAGGTACGAGAATAACCTTGCACAACATTGTCATATACACAAGACTTACCAGCAGCATGAAGATAGAAAATGTCGACACATTTTGTACCCAACTCTTCCAAGCTCTTGTTCAAAGAAGCGGTAATTTTCTCCGCGCTATGTTGTCCAGGTTCGTGAGGGTAGCACTTGGTGGCCAACGTCAATCCTCGGTCTTGCCAGTGAGCCTCTTTAGTGAAGGACTCCTGCTTGCCGCCAACGTATGTTCTAGCGGTGTCGATTTCGTTGTAGCCTTGCGATTGGAGGTAGTCGAGAGTCTTATTGTACTCATCAATGCTGGTTACTCGAGCTCCAGTATTTGTGTCGGGGCTTTGTACATAAAGGTCAGCAATTGGAATTGCTCAATTTATGGTTATACCTACCCGAAGGTCATTGTACCCAGGATGACCCTGGGCTTTCCGGTGCCTGTGAGAAGCATGTTGCGCGTCTGATGGTATAGATTTACACGAGGGGTTGCAATTGAAGTCGAGATCAATCTAGAGAACAAAGGAAGGAAATCTACAGCGCACTCTCATGTATTACGGTCAAGCTGGGAGTAAAGCGGAATCCACCTGCATTAATATTGCGTGCTTGCTTTGTTTGCCTTTATAACATGACGACGGCAATCGCTGGCAAGGTGGGGTAGACGGAGATACACAAAATCCGCTATCTTCCGGGTAGAATGACGGTATAGCCATCTCAATTTTGTCCTTGGGCAGATTTCACGTACAATCTACACTGGTAGGCGGACATTTATCGATACATTACGCGATGGGAGGAAGGCACTGTGTCCTTGGGTGTAGACTCTGTCAGCACTGTCAGCAGGTGTGAATCTTCTGACCATGCCAAGCACTGTCCCACATCGGACTTTCAATGTCTTGGTCTCTCTCCTACATGAGCCATCTATTTAGCTTTCTGGACAAGTAGACACGTAACACATATCAAGATAAGGACTTCTGCTTCCGAGATACGCGAGGTAGGTCTGTACTTTGTACCTCACCCTAGGCACATGACCCCCAGATTGCGACGCGCTATTGGCACCGTCGCTAACGCTGTCAATGCACCTGCATATGCTACTGTAGTCTGCAAGGCACACATCAATTAGGAACTTGATCCTCTGCAATAGCGTGGGGTTATAGTGAACATCATAATGTTATCACATCCTCTTCTCGTTATAATCATTCTCGCTGTCACGACCAACGCATGGTCTACAGGTAGGCATACGACAATTCCAAACAACAGACCAGGCACAACTGATATCTGAGCTACAGACGTGCATAACCAAATCGGATTTGCAGCAGAGCAATTCCTGACTCCATCCACAACAAGCATCCTACAACGGATCCTGGAGCCACAATATAACGGCTCCATAGGCCAAGCGGCCGCATGGGCAGACGCTTACGCCCATACAGATGAAGGCGCTTTCTCGTATCAATGGCACTGGATCGACTCAGCCGATCAGCCACCAGCTAAATGCAATCTGAACTATACTTCAGACTGCCCCGCTGGCGGCTGTGTCGTGAGCGCAATTGCCAATCAGACAGAGAGATTGCGTAGCTGTATAGCACGCGCTGTCTCGGGCGAATTGACAGATGGATCAGACATTGATTGTTCATATGCATTGAAATGGGTGGTGCATTTCCTGGGCGATATAGCGCAGCCTCTGCACGCTTCCGGTGCTGCTGCTGGAGGCAACTTCTATAAAGTCGTCTTTGGAGGTGTGGAGACAGAGATGCATGCTGTAAGTTCTGGTTCCTGATGTCCTACAGGAAGATTGGGAGAGTTGATCTATCTGTAGGTCTGGGATGGCTACATCATCCATTCTGACGCACATGTTACCGAGTTCTCTAATAAATCAATTGCCCCCTTCTTCAGCGACTTGGTTGCGAGGATCAAGACTGACGACTTCGCGATCCCCACGTCCGAGTGGCTGGCTTGCACCGATCCTTCCACGCCTGCCGCTTGTGCCTTCGGCTGGGCTCGTGAGTCTAACGCGTGGACTTGTGGGTTTGTATATAGGCAGGCTTGGAAAGGTACCGATCTGCTGGCTAGTGGATACGCAGCAGGCGCGTATCCGATAGTTGAACTGCAGGTCAGCAAAGCGGCGCTTAGATTGGGTACATGGTTGAACAGGCTTGTTGCTGGTGAGCTAGAGATCGACAAGCACATGGTTATACAGATCGACCTAGAGTAGGCTTAGCCTGAAAACGAAACAATATATCAAGGATGTCTGCGACATAAACAACCCTGCAAGCAATTTATGATTTGGCACACAGTGCGCCGGGGCGCTGCCGAGTGATGGTAGATAGGTATGTAGTCACACCATGTCGTCCACGTGGAATATAAGATCATCTTACCCAGGCGGTGTACGGGGATGTGCGGGGATTCTTACTAGCCGCGGAGTACCTAAGCATTGAACCTGACGAGTCGTACGGCCCATGCTCGTTAAGGTATGTTCCAATCTGACCCTGGCTACGATGTTGGTGACATGGGATGCCCACCTCGCAGACCCTTGAGCCGTTCCCTGTTGAGAGTGAGGGACAAGGATTCTCACAGGGCTCAGGACTAGCGCACGTTTTGAAATACTAGGAAGATGTCAATTGTTCATAATTCATCCAAAGGATAGTAAATATAAATCAGTATCATCAAACAGCAAGTGAGCGAACCGTCTGCACGATTACTAGACTGATGCACAGAGAATTAGAAGAAAAAAAGCTCAAAAACTCCTCCGAAACAAATCAAACGCCACCAGGTATCATCACGGCATGCCTATACAAATCCAAAATTTCTCGCTCCTCCTTCTCACATCACAGCGGTGGTCTCCCACACACCCGCCATAAGACCCTCATCCCCAGATCCCATGTCAGGCATCACAATTCCTCCATAGACCTCGTTGGAGCTGCTCACACTTCCCCAATCGTTGACAGCTGAGAATAGCTCCTCGTTGTTGTTCGTTGAACCATCGTCTGTGCTCATACTAAATACGCTCTCTGGCTGAGTATCGAATGCAGCCGGGTGCAGTGTGTCCGCTCCGTTGAAAGTCCATTGAACATCGGCCGGAGATTTCCATGCCAGAGAGTCCATTGATGGGGTAGAGTCTGCCATTCGTGGGCCAGTAGGGTCGATATTACGCTTTGAGTCGGGCGCCCCACCCATCAACTCGACTGCCGGACCACCGTAAATGTTATCAAAGATGTTGGTGTGAGAGCCGTCGATGCTTCCCAGCAGGCGTTCCCAATCCGTGGGCTCGGTCTTGATTGAAGGCATGGAAGGGTGGTCGGGAGAATGAACACGAGTTGGGACGTTGCTGAATGACATATAATCCAAGTTCAATCTGCGCTTTGGTGCAGGCATAGACGACATGGTGGGTTGTGCTAGGTTGACAAAGGTTTCCGGACTCAGAGCTGGCTCGGATCGAGCGACGTGTTCTGACACCGCGTTTAAGGAGAGATTTGGTTGGCTCTGGGTTTGCAAGGCGTGTTGATGCATAGAAATGTTGGGCATGGAGATGCTGGGTATGGTAGCCCTGCGATGGTCCAAAGCTATGCCGAGACGCTGTGCTGCCTTTTGCAACTTGTTCTTTTGCGGTGAGGACAGGTTCATGAAGTTTGGTGCAGGAAGATCACCGTCGGAATTGTGTCGTGAAATTGGAGGGAGCTTGTTCTTTGGGGCAGTTGAGTTGATGGGCAGGAACATCCATGTAATTCGTTTGAATTCCGATGCACATGGAGAATTTGTCTGTTTAAGGATGCCAGATGCTGCGGTGACCATCTTCTTGGTGTCCTTGTAGAGCTTGCTATCTCCATCCAGACCGAGACCCTGATAAAGCAGGCCGAGACCAGCGAGAATGATAAGCTCGTCCTTGTTCAGACAGAAAGAAAATCCAAGTCCTCGCTCAGCGAGCAGCTCCACAATCTGGATAGTGTGTTTGCTTGACTGCGCCAACGCTAATGTGGACGAAGAAGCACGAGTGCCGAGACCAGCAACGACAGCTGGGCGGTGAATCAGGCTCTGGATATAATGGTAGGTGAGCGACAGCAGAGGCGATCGACTGCTCGTTGTGCCAGTGCTTGGTTTGTCTTGGGCAAAAGGCAGACGTAAGTGAGGTGCCAGAGATTGATTCCAGTTGTCGAGGTCAGCACTCAATGCCGCGAGCTTTTGCAACGACAAGTCGTATGAAGGCATGGCGGGGTATACTTCCTGCAGCACACGGGAGAGAATACGCGCGGCACGGAAAAGAGCAAGTGCGCTCGAAATCCTAGTGAATTCGCCGGGGCAGGGAGCCTTGAATCCGGTTTCCTCGATGTATTCTTCATCTGCATCTACCGGATACTCACAGTGAACGTCCTCATCCTTGAGAAGCTTAGGCAGACCAAGAGTGACAGCAGAGAAGCTTGATTAGGTTAGCAATTGACAAGGATGCGTGCGGGGATCGGATTTCGGAGTGGGGGAGCTAGAAAGCTTTGAGGTGATTCCGGGAATGAACTCACCAATCGACCGTGTAAAGGGTCCAGAAGACTTTCTTGCGAATCTCACAGGTAGAGGTACCTAGAGCGAAGCGCTTTTGCGATTGGTGCAGACCAAGCTTACAAGATAACGATACGGCGAGCGCTTTGTAGGTGAGAAGCCTATCATGGTCACCACGCTGAATGCAGTATAGCTGTGCCAGCACCAAGCACTGCAAGGTAGGCATGCTATGATCGGTTAGAATTGTGTCAATTGCGGCTTGCCATTGCGTTTCAATGGAGATCAGATCGTTTGAGTCGCGGGACTGATGTGTGTCAGCTAGGTCACTTGTATCTTGTATCTTCTGTGGGGTGGGGTGACCTACGCCAGTCGAAAGAGCAGCAATTCCAAACACGAGATTTAGTTGTGCATGGCTGCAGTTGTCGACGATTGTTTCGGGTGCTTGCATATATCTCTGATAAAGCTCGAGGAATGAAGGACGGTGCAAGACTGGGAAAAGAGGTGCCCATTCTTGGAAGAATACACCAATCATTCTGTCTGATTCAAGTCTGGGAGGGGCTCTCCATGTGATGGGATCGGCCAAGGGGTCTCGCGCATGAATATGAATACTTCCCGTGAAGAGCTTTTCCGCATGAATATCTGATGCTGATTGTCCTGATCCTTGAATCTTATGCTTGAACGAGTCTGGAGCGGTGTCAGTCTGAAATACACGTATCTATCGAGATGGGACATACCGAGGAAAGTTTTGCTGCTCGAAGTGCCTGTGAAGTAGGATGCAGCTCCTTGACCTTCTAAATGAGGAGCCTGCTGCACTCGGAATGTTTCCTCTTTGGCCATAGATGCAGGAGAAACAGCCACGGGCGATGCAGACGGCCGTTGCGGTGAATGGCGAAATGTAGGAATGGATGACTGCGAGTGCAGTCTTGATAATAAATCGATCTTTTCGTCTTTTTCATCAAGCAGCTCCTTCAATTCTCTCACTTCGGATTCCAAAGTCCGCACTCTTTCTTCCAAAGATTCAGTGTAGCCTCGTGGAAAAGCTCGTCGACTGAGCTTGTCGCTGGTTTTACATTCGAAGCCGACGCTTGAGCATTGCGAGCAGCATGGTCGTACACCGTCGCATCGTATCTTTTTGCTACGGCACCTGAAGAGAGCGTGAGTCATGATAAGCGCCAGCGTTGTCGGCAGAGTCGGCTCACCTATCGCAGGCCTGTGCTATACGTGTCTGTGCATTGGATCCCACCTTGATCACCTTCATTGGAAGTATACCAGGCATGATGGCGAGGGCGATTGTGAAGGAAACAGGTAAACAGAGTTGTTTGTCGGTGGAAGGGAGAGGGGTGAGGGCGGTGTCGTACGTATGATCTGCTGGTGCGTAAAGGATACGAAACTTGACAAGGCCGACCAGGATAGACACGATGATGCAGGAAGAGATGGGGAGGTTTGGATGAGCGATTAAAGACGGCACGGAAGGGTGTGGGTCTCAGAATGTCTTTGAGGGAAACCTGGGGGAGACATTGGCTTTGGATGCCCCAGACGCCAACGTAGTCTAGCGTGCTGGAGATGTGGGCGGCCATGCCTTTCGCAGAAGTGTTTGACTTCGGACTTGCGTCGGTGAGTCAAACGGAGCCTTTTAATTGGCCAGTCTCAGCCGATTACCATTGATAGCCCGTTGTTTCTGCTTGGTACTTGCGGGGATCATGGGCAGAACCGGCACCTTTTCTCTATGCTGAACTCAAATTGCAAACAGCTGCGCACTTTGCCATGCTGCACAGCTGTATTCCGGTAGGAGGCTTGTCAGGGTGCATGGTCGGTGCGAGTAATGCGAAAAACTATCCGCATACTTCCGACTGTTCATGCATCGTCGATCTCAGTATGAGTACCACTTGTAGAAGTAGCCCTGATATCCTCCAATAACGTGTGTGCGTATTATATGTGTGTGTGCGTGTGTGCGTGTGTGCGTGTGTGCGTGCGTTTTTGAGCCATTCGCGTCATAGTACCACAACAGCGAGATCTGGGTGTTCTAGAGCTGCCACTGATTCAAGACCGGGGTGCCGGTTTGACCGAAACCACCACGAGCGAGTTGTCGTTTCTAAGCTTGGCATGATTGGGTCCAGGATGATCCTTTCGATTGCCAAAATCCTATGAACTCTGATTTACAAGACACAAGAGCTGGGAAAGGTTCATGCGCTTTAGATCTTGGCGCCTTGCCTGCCGACAGAGTCAACGATACCTTAGGTACCGAGGTTTCTCGATGTTTGACACGCTAAAGCATAGGGGTATCATCAGCCTTGTGTGTACTCTGCTGACCATTACCTCCACAGGTGGGAGATTTGTCGATCGCGTTCGTGGCACGGCAATTTGCTAAGAAGGTGACGCTCCTCGATTCCTTATGGTCGGAAAACGTTGCCATGATCTACTAGTGATCTACACACATTCAGACTATCTGCCTTGTCAATTGACAAGTAATCATTACAAAGGAAAAGCACGACTTGGACGGTTGGGCAGCTAGACTAAAAGCTCTCCACTTCGTTGTGGATAGGTGTCAGAATATCCGAGTCGAGCTTAGTTTTCGAGCTTGATCCGAGTCATACGCCTGCGGTCCTCATGTATATCATTAATATGTGG
Source organism: Delphinella strobiligena (assembly GCA_009982845.1). Lineage (NCBI taxonomy): Eukaryota > Fungi > Ascomycota > Dothideomycetes > Dothideales > Dothioraceae > Delphinella > Delphinella strobiligena. Next base: position 84,757 of record JAADKB010000014.1, read on the forward strand.
GGAAGGCTTGTTCGTTCCCACCTGAAATTGCTGCTTGAATCTGCCGCTGGCCGGATCTTCAGGGACGTAACCAGTACAAGTAGCGGGGCAGCTCACTCTTGTCATACCATGATTCCTGGGAGTGTAACAGCATAGTATCAGGAAAAGTCTTTAACGTCTGTTTCGTGTTGATTTGATCCGGCTTCGAGATAGGCGAGTACGGTGTCGCGCTTCAGAAGTTCGGCTTTCTGCAGGCCAAGTCAGCAATCAATGTCAATTTAATAGAAGATAGGGGATATGGGCAGAGCGGCAAACGCCGCAGGGATGCCCCTGACAAGGGTCTCGTTACGTACCATGTCCTCAAAGAGGCTGTAAGCTTTTTCCAGCAACACGCCTTCCATAGATCTTAACCTGGTCGCCAGTCGCCATGGTCGATATCTGATATCAGTTCCTTCTCCATGCTTGGCCTTTTTCACCTCTTCGTCTGATTCATACAGGACCGTAAGCTGTGATGCTACTCTGTCTTGTAAGATGGTTGCTGCACGGAGCTGGAATATATCCCACATATCGTCCTTTTCCAATATACTCTTGAAGCTGCCGAAGCTCTTCATCTCCTGGTCCTTCCATGTCGCGACCAGCTCTCTCTCACCATCCACGGTTTGTTGAATCTTGAATTCCAGACCATCCTCCTCGTTGACGCAGATGTACCAGATATAGTCCCCTTCCCAGCCTGTCCCAGTATCGTTGTCAAATGTCCTAAATCCTGGCGGGCAACTGGCCACGATTGCTTTGGGACGCCTCAATGGATCGTCCTCTGGGATGGAAAGATCCAAGAAAAGTTCGCGGGCAGAGTCCATGGTATCTTCAATAAAGCCATATGAGAAGAGCATCTCACAAGCACCCTTCTTGTCGCCGTAAGTTATGGTGACCTCTTCTTCTGCTTGGACGTATTTTTCATCGCGTAGCAGCAACAATGCGTTGCCTTGGTCGTCAACTTCATAGATGGCAGCAGTGGTCTCTCCGCTTGAGTGGTTAGCCATGTCGATGCAAGGCACCATACAATCTCCTACTTTGGGAAACTCCAAAGCTCGCGAGCGGTACATGGCGTCAACCTGTAGCCAGTCGTTGAATGAAATAATACCATCAACCTCATCCCACCATGCTCGTGCACACCATGGGATGTTGACAGTAGCAGCACGAAGTTGCTCAAACTCGCGATACAAAGAGTTCATTTTAGCAGTGAGGGCAGGGGCAAGAGTGGTACCATAGAGTAGTTGACACTCGGCCTGAGTCCAGAAAGTCGGAAGCAACTCAGCAGGCAAGTACTTGACATATTCAGTGAAGGGCGTGGATACACCGCGTTTTTCACTCATTGAAGGGCAAGCAGTTGATGATTGCATGAGCAGGAACGAAAGAATGGCGCCTCGAGCGGTCTGACACGTAGTCAGCCGGAGGTTCGGCCTGGTTCGAAGTGAAGGAGACTCAAAGAAAAACCTACTCTTCCAAATTCGCCCAAGCCTTCGATGACGCTTCGAAAATCACTATCGACTTTGGCATGTTCATGAACTCGTTCCAGCGAAAGGATGAGGTCCTTTGGGACAACCATCAGAGGAGCTTCATGCCCACCCCTCAGCGGACGCTTCGCCATGACAGTGGAGCCCCGCTCCTCCAGGCCGGGTATTGGTGCAATGTTTATGGCATTGAAATGGACGTTATTGAATGCAGCCCAGGTAGGCAATGTTTCGATTGGTAGGCGTAGCCAGCCATCTGTCTGACCCTCGACAATCATAGCGCACCTTCTGTTTCACACTAACAAAGACAAGGCGGTAAGACGTGGCAAGACTTGTCAGAAATGTGGCAGAAATGGTAGCCAGCTCAAAGTCAAGCGGCGTTGTAGAGGCAACTAGCGCACGGATTTTGTTTTGATGTGGACAGTGTGAGCAGAGTCGTGGGTCCGAGCTTTGAGGATAGTCTTGGCGCATTGGAAGCATGTTGTGTAAACAAGGGTCACAACATTCACATCTTCTCAAGAGAGCGGCGCGCCCATACCTCTTCCATTCATCATCCTTACTATTCTTCGAAATTGATCGGGAGGAAGTCAATTGAATAAGCCAATCTCTATATGCAGCGATAGTCGTAACAGCCTTCTATCCTCGCCGCCACCAGCTGTTCGCGTCGCCGTGCCGTCGCGAGTCGCCAGATCGAGATCGAGATCATACATTGTCGCATTCGACCAACAACTTTAGATCTTAGAGGCACACGACCATTAGATATGGGCGCTCAGCGGACCTCGCCACAAATGGAAGAATCTCCGGCAGCGGCAACCAGCTATGGGCAGGTCATCGAGTACATTCAAGGTCGGGTCCTCGATGGTTATAGAGATGCGCGTGTGTGCTTACTTGTAGTACAGACCGTCTCTATTTGGCAGCTTACACCCACGCCCCCAATGCGCATACACCATTTCCCTACCCTTCAGCAAAGCAGAGCAGCAGATCGCCGTCCAAGCGATCGTCAAGAGCGCAGCAAGCCCCCACACCCGTCCCCACAAACTCTCTGCCTCCGGTCTATTTCTCCGTTGACAAACACCTGCTTTACAATGCTTTCCACGCCGACTTTGGCCCGTTGCACATTGGCCACCTCTACCGGTTCGCTGTCATGCTTCATGAGGTGCTCGGGGATGAAGAAAACCAGAACAGGGCTGTTGTTTTCTGGAGCAACCCTGACTCAAGGAGTACGTCTGACATATTTCTGACCGAATGCTTTCCATTGTATTCTAATATCATCCAGGTCGCGCCAATGCTGCCTGTATACTGGCTTGCTACATGATCCTCATCCAGAATTGGCCGCCTCACTTGGCTCTGGCGCCTATTGCTCAGATGGACCCGCCTGCGATGCCATTCCGGGATGCCGGCTACAGTCAAGCTGATTATGGCCTCACCATCCAAGATGTTGTTTACGGTGTTTGGAAAGCCAAAGAAGAGGGTCTGTGCGGACTCAAAGACTTCAGCCTAGAGGAGTGAGTCCGCTGTGATGGCGCAATCGTGACCAGAAACTGATGAAAGTTTAGGTACGAGAAGTACGAGAGAGTAGACATGGGCGACTTCAACTGGATCTCACCAAGCTTCCTTGCCTTTGCCTCACCACAACATCAACCAACTCATCTCATTACGCGTGCTGACCCGCTCTACGCCACTCTTCCACGATCACTGTCCTCGCTGAACCGGAACACCTCCCTTCCACAGCCATTCAAGAATGTTCTTTCGCACTTTGTAGAGCGAGGCATCGGTCTTGTCGTTCGTCTCAATTCTGAACTCTACTCGGCCTCGTACTTCGAGGCTCTGGGCATCAAGCACCTCGACATGATATTCGACGACGGTACCTGCCCACCTCTAAGTCTGGTCAAGAAGTTTGTCAACCTCGCTCACGAAATCATCACCGTCAAGCGAAAGGGCATTGCTGTCCACTGCAAGGCTGGTCTTGGTAGAACTGGCTGTCTCATTGGTGCTTACCTCATTTACCGACACGGATTTACCGCCAACGAGATCATCGCATACATGCGTTTCATGCGCCCTGGTATGGTCGTTGGCCCACAACAACATTGGCTCCACCTCAACCAAGGTACCTTCAGGGAGTGGTGGTTCGAGGATACTATGAGGGAAAAGTTGGCCGCCTCCATGATTCCATCAACACCAACCAAGTCCGCCGCAAGAAGACTTGCAAGCAACGGCCAGACCTTCACACCACCCAACGGTGGCAGTGGCAAGCGCTCCGCTCTCGGCGAAATCACCCACGCAAATGAGCAACAACCCTCGACCTTTGCAAGCAGCCGGGGCATCAACGACGAGAATCTCCCAGCACCTACTCCTGGCCAACCCCGCAAGACAAGCAAGGCTTATGGTATCGGCAGCACGCGGAAGCAAGTCGTCGGCGGTGAGAACGAGCCCTTCGAGATCCGCCCTGATACCGAGATTGTCAGCGTGCAGCGTACTGTCATGGGCGAGAGCGAAAGTGAGGAGGAAGTCGCCTTGCGTGTACTTACTTCTTCGCGCAAGCCAAGCGCATCTCCTGGAAGCCGCAGCACAGTAAGTCGCAGTGGGAAACGCCGAGCCGTCAGCTGCACAACCACCACGACAACCATGACGAAATGGGACATGGAGAACAGCGACGTGGAGAATCGCCTTGTTGATGGCGCTGACGCCAAACTCTCCCAGATCAGCGAGAACAGTCCTGCTCGTCGGCCAAAGACTCCCAGCAGCAAGAACAGCGGCAGCGGTGTCGGCACTCTCAGCGTTGGCAAGAGGACCAGTCCTCTTCGCCGCAGTACCGAAGGCAAGACGAGCGTGCGTAAAACGAGTGGTCGTGTTGGTTCGCACGGCTCCACCCTCCGCACCCGGCCGTCTTAGTGGACCAAGCGTTTGCGGACAGTTTTCCTCTTCGTTTGAACTTCGCATTGCATCTTATCGATAATGACATATGCACACCGCATGGCATGGCATGGGCTTCAATGCATCATATGGGCTGGGCGGCTTCAGCAGAGCACCCGTAAAGCAACAGCATGTCCGGCGCAACGAGGGGACGTTGACGACCACGTCTTTCCCCCTCTTCTGCTTCTCGTATTTCGTTTTCTCTCTTCTTCTCTGGAACCGGCGCTGGATATTGGCTTGAACGAATTGAATGTCACTCGGCATACGTGGAGTATCATGGCGTTTTCATGTTCTGGGTTAAAGGGCTCAATGGTACCACAGTCGCGGCGTAAATATTTGCTGCTTGTTGTTCACGGCTTGTTGTTTTCTCTCTGCTCTGTTTTCTCCTTTCGGAGGGACCGGCATCCATGGAGCAGCTTTTTCGAGCGAGCGACTGACTCATCATCAAAGCGCGTATACGCGTACTGCATAGGAAAGACAAAAGATGTGCGTTATGAGAATCTGTACGATCAAAGTCCAACTCCAGTTATTTCCAATTCTCCCTATCCATCTGCTGCGTTGGCATTTGTGACAGTATACGTGAACCCAGATCAAGCCACGGGAGTTGTTTTACTTCCACACAATGACTGACGGTTGTGGCCCAACACTCATGCTAGGATGGCGACCCTGTTCATGCCATTCCTCGCGCATCGTGGTATGTTTATAGGCGAATCTTGCCACGAGAATTGTCCCATGGCTTCATGTTGGCAGCAATATTGTCCCGGCGTTACTTCTGAATTGTATCTAAGCCTCCATGTGCTGGCAATTTGGATTATGCGTCCTTGAAACATCATTGGCGAGGGAGGGTTTGCTAGCCAGACATGTGACGTTCAGTTTGGCGCTTCGGCTGCAGAGTCGGAAGGCACACTGTGGGCACTTTCCTATAGTTTCATTGGGTCTGCTCAGTCATGGCTACAATGGAGATCGTCCATCTCCACTTGCAACTAGTGTGTCCCGCCTTGACTTTGACACCAGAGTTTCTTGCCTCCAATAAACAAAAGGTCGAACTGTTGCCTGAGGTTAGTGGCAGCTGTTGCCTTGACCAACCCGAATCCGATTAGCGCCAATTCGACCAACACCCTTCCCACTCAGTATATATATGTTGCACGCAACTACGAGTAACTGGCTCTTTCAACAGTCAGTCCGCCATACATCACAGAAGATGTCCGAAGTACGAAGGCAAGAAAGTTCGTTATATTATCAAAGTACATGGCTGATCGGAGATCGTGTATAGAAGTGCAAGATATGCCGATATAAGAAAGCAAGCGGCAAGAAAATAAAGTCCTTCCCGTTCCTAGAGCTTCCTCCAGAGCTGCGCAACAAAATCTATGGTTACTGTCTCATCGACCCGGATGACATCATTCTCATGTCAAAGGACAAGAACTTCCGTCGGACTGTCGTTCGTACGGACTCGAAGACTTTCCATGACACCGTTTCTCCTAAAACACGCCTCGACCATGGCGCTTATGCACAAAAAGGACCACGCCAGGAACTTCGACCTGCCATTCTCGCCGCTTGCAAACAAACATACGGAGAGGCCAGCCCATTGCTCTATGGCCAAACGATCCACGTCGATGACACAATGACTCTTCACACCTTCATTGCTGGTACAAGTCATAAGGATCGTCTCCTACTTCGAAAGATTGTCGTGCACTACTGGGGAATGGGTCGGGGTACGCACAAGGCCATGAATCATGCGGCCTTGACACTGCTTGCAAGTTGCACCAATCTAGAGCGAGTTTTCTTCGCATGCCAGATCCACTGGGGCTCCTATAACAGGAGCGAGAATGCCACCAAGTTTATGGCGCGCCAACTGTATCGCAACGGCTTTCACTTCCTTGAGGCAATTGGCGCCGCTCGGGGAAACCAAGACGCCGGTATTGACGTTGTCGATATCCACGACAATCACTTCTCGCATATTCCAGGAGGGGTGTCAAAGGGTTTGCCAGACGAAAATCAGAAGCAGGCGGCAAGGGAGACAAACAAAAGAGAATTTCGCGATGAGCTCAAGAAGCTGCTGCACAGGTGATGTGGCATGGCATGATGGACGTGTCTGGTTGCTGCTGTTGTTTGCTTCCCTTTGTCACGACGTTGATACGACCGCCTTTCTAGACGGTCTAAAATGACCTTGAGCAACTCCTGGGCCCCAGGGTATCCTTTCGCAACGCCTGCCCACAAGAAATTCCGGAAATCCAACGTTGCTAATGTTCGTCGCTTCGTGCAGAATGATAGTACGAGTAATCGCCGTTGATCGCCTGTGCCCAAGCATCCCGGATGTGATCTTTGTCACCGCTCAGCAACATCTCCGCAATTTCAGTCAGCAGCTCACGACTCAGATCGGGCACGAAGAATTGCAGCTTGTCCGAATGGCTCCACAGCACAATGAAAGTCTCGACCGCCAGACCTCTCCCTATCGAGTCTGGAGGGAGGGATGGGTATAGCAACTCGATCAGTGGCCGCACGATTTGCTCCGACGAAGAAGGTGACCTTTGTTTGTGCATATCGCGCGTACATTGCAGGATCCTATTCATGACTTCATTCTGAAAATCACTATTCTGGATCTTCTCGCCAAAGATGTATGCCTGAAGTAGGTCGATGTATGTGTCGTATAGACTGTTCTTGGTACTAGAGTCCAGCTCCAGATCTGCGATGCTGGACGGGTTGTATACGTAATGCGCATATAGTTGAAAGATTATTGGGTCGTCTTCTGGTAGTTCCAGAATATCTGATTCATCTTCTTGGTGCAGCTTGTCAAAAGCGGCCTCGAAGAAGGGCGAACTCTGCACGAGACGTGCTTCGTGGATGTGGAAATCTTGGGATGAGGTAGCGGGGCCGACGCGAATCACTACTGGTTTGGTGAAGCTGTTCGAGGATCATGTCAGGCCTGATTCTTGATTTTTGAATTATCAACATGTCATGGGGCTTGCATACCTGCTTCGGCTGACTTCTTTCAAGGCCAGGGACAGGGCGCTTTCCTTGCCGCGACAGATGCGCTTGCATGGCGGCTCTTGACTGGGATCATCATCTTGATCGATAACGTCATCGTCGCTCCCGATCGCTTCTTCACCAAAAACCAGGGCTTTGTCCATGTCGGTGCTAGGACTGTCGACCTTCATATCTTCTGATTCGGTATCACTTGTGGAGGACCTATATGATGCGCGATGGGTCCCTATCAGACGTCGCTTGTGAGCGATGCTCAGAGACCGCGAGTACTCGTACGTGCCTGACGTACTGGTTTGCGGCATAATAAGGAACCGGACAGGACACGGGAAACGCTTTCGAACACTAGGAGCGCTACCTCTATCCAGCGTATGGTTTGGAACTTCTCATGGCAGAGCGAGAAGGAGGGGAAAAATAACTCAGCAGTCTCACAACAGGCAGTCAATCAAAACATAACCCTCGTGCCCCATCCCACAATCCCCGTCCGGCAATCGATTGGACGTTGTCACGTCAGCCTTTTGCGGGCATCCTTGCACATGCATCATGTATCCCGCGTTTCAGTCCGACGCTAAAACTTATTGGGAAACTCTGTAGGACCTCGTGGCGCGGGCTCCGGCCATCCTTCATAACATCGCATACGTCGGGTACGTATTTGTCTAATCAATATGTTTCAACTGGACATGAAAGGACCATTTTGGAGACTATTTCAATCCTCGAATATGAGCGGTTCACAATATGGTCAGTTCGCTACCTTGATCATGCAGATCTGTCTGAGAAATTCTTCGTCCAGATATACCGCCGAGACTAAGCCTGCCAGCATCCGGAGTTGATAAGGGCTCTCTTCTCTAGGGCTTGTACATGCGATAACGCAACTCGTATCGTTGAAGTCAAAAATGATCTGGCCAAGCAGAGAGATATGCTCCAGGTCTAAAAACAGTCAACAAACGTAAAATCGACCGGCACCGTCAAAGACAATTTGAAGAAATGCCTCTTTACCGCTCTAGCGTCAGTTAGTGACAGTAGTTCTCGGCCAGGGAAACAACCTAAATTCACCATATTAATATTACCAAGCACAGTGAAGTGCATCAACAAAAGCAGACTGCCGAAAGGGTCTTTATTCATCCACAGACATCGATCGTGCTTTGAGTTGGCATCGCACCCCGATTTTAAGTGCCTCGTGTCAATCTTTCCAGACCCCAATGAACAGAAAACACATCACCCGTCTGCTGTCCACACTACTATCAATGCGACTTCGCGATAGGTTATGAGTATGACTGAAGGATCCCGCTCATGTCTTACTGGCTACACAGGCAAGCGGGGTCGCACACGATACAGTCGTTGGTATCACAGTAAGACAAGCATATGTTTCGCCGTCCTTGGCTTCTCATTTCCTAGGTGCTGTTTGAATTTCGGAAAAGCAACAAATCTCCATGCAGCCAAGGTTTACGCGAAGATGCATGAAGTGCAAGCCAATTCAGTGATAGTTTTGACATGGACTGCCTACCTCGTCTGGCTCATTGTCCTTCAGGTTCTGATTATGCGTTACTTTGGCAATCATATCGCCAACTACAGAGATACAGAATCCATCGCCAACAAAAGCATTCGCGATGTCGTCGTTGACGCTTCCGATATAGGCTGGACCCAAGGAAGGTCAAAGCAGACATGTGGCTAGTATTTGAGTTCGAAGTCCTCTGAACTCTCGTTACATCCTGCCAATTGGTCCATGCTGGATGTGGCGATGACCCGTAGCCTTACGCAAGAATATTCGTCTGCAATCGCAAAAAGCCAAGTCGTGCATCACCAGCATTCGAAGCTCACAAGGTCAAAACTGCCCAGTTCTGCCCCTGATGGCTCAACACGTCCCTCCTGTATCGAACACGAAGTCCCTCGGACAGAGATATTCATTACACGATCAAATAGCATCACTTGACGTGTATGACCATAAAAGGTCACCATACAATTTCGATTCGCGACCCAGTGTCAGAAAAGAAAAGGAGCCGTACCTGATGTTCATGGGGCAGCACAAATCCTCTTGCCGTTCCTTCAATGCTATTAGTAGTCACATGACAAAAGACCAGGACCGCATTAGCAGCTTTACTTCAAAAGCTCATAGGTCGAAACAGACGGTCAAAACACCAGATATCATGCAAGCAACCACTCACCTTCCAGACCTGACACGATCAAGTCTACCTTGCCTCTTACGCGCACGCGGCAATCTAAGGTAGTGAGCGCCCTTCTCCACCCTCAATCCAAACGACTGCTTTCTCAAACGCCATCAGTGGCTTGGCAGGAGTTTGTGTATACCGTACCTTACCTTACCTTAGTGACCGATCCAGTAAGCCAGGCCCTGTCCACAAGTCCAGTCCTTTTCGCATCGTCGGCAATACCCATGCATGTCCTCTCGCTCTCTCTCTTTGTTGTAACCATCACCCAACACCATACCACATCTTCCCTACCTCATCCCAGATGTGCAAGAGCAATCGCGCAATCGCAATCCCTCTTGTCCGTCTATCATAAATAACAGGCCAAGACAAGGCTGACTGACTGTCCAGAGTACTACTTCTCCAGAGTACTATTTCTCCAAGACGAAATATTCGCCCCGGCATGCATTGAAATCCATCCCCCTCATCATTTCGTCCCCGACATCTTCGTTTCGAAAAGGTGATGGTCCCGCTTGAGAACGTCTGTCTATTTCTGTCTGTCTACCTAAGGCAGTTTTTTCTCATCAGAGTTGCGGGCAAGATGTCAGAGGATGAATGTATGCATGTACGGTGCATGTGCACTGCTTCCTGTCAGCTTTTATTATTTGACGAGACAAGTCAGTCAGTCGGGTATTTGTGCCGGCTTGGTACGTCTGTCTGTCTATCAACGTTTCAAGTCGATTCATCTGCAACTGGCTGAGACCAGCCATACCGTACTATACTGTACTGTACTGTACGTAGTCAGGCGAGAAAGTCAGGCGAGAAAGAGAGGCTGTCGAGTAGTCAGTTGCTAGACTACCTGAGCCTCTAGCCGTCATGCAAGAACACGTTCTTGTCAACAAAAGTACAAAAGCGTTTCAGCATCCAGTATCTTCCTTCTCTGGGTTCAGCGATTCAAATCTCATCATATGCTTGCTCGGGTAGTGGAAGTGGAAGTGCTCGGGAATATAACGAGCCATCTGAAAAGAGAGAAAGAGCTTAGCCAAGTACAGTACAGCAGTAGTCACTGGACTTGTACATCTGCGCTACATTCGCGCTAGCTAGTTAGCTAGCAAGCATACGAAAGTGCAGTGCTGCGCTGCATTATAGCCCAGAAAAATAAAATCCAAGAAACACTGGTATAAAGCGAGGAAAGATGAAGATTGGAAACAAGACAACAAAACAGGTAGAAGGATACACGCATACTGAACCAGATAGACCAAAACCAGAACAAAAAAAAAGCGTATCCAATTTTTTTTTTTTTTTTTTTTTTTTTTGGCAAGCAAGGCAAGAAAGGCAAGAATAAGTAGACTCCTGGCTCTCTGTTTTCCCACAAGAAGCATGAAACGCCTCAAACACCAACGCTACTAACGTAGAAGAAAGGACGAAAGAAAGAAAAAAACATCCAAGCCTTCCATTTCCCCCCCCCCCCCCATCAAACCCTTCCACCAGACACTTTCCTCTCTCTCTCTCTCATTCTCTCTCGAAAAAGCCCCCCTCCCCCCAAAAAACCCATTCAACCAAGACAAATCCCAACAAACTCATCCCGACTAATAGCGCCATCCCCATCCAAATCAAACTCCTCAATCATAGCAACCAGTTCCTCCTCCTGCAACCCCTCCCCCAACTCCCTAGCCACCCTCCTCAAATCCGCCAGATCAATCGCCCCCTTCCCCTCTGCATCGAAGAGGTCAAAAGCACGCAGGATTTCCTCTCTGGGGTCCCGTGCGACGATGCGTTGCGCGGCTATTGTGACGAAGGCTGCGTGAGGGAGGACGAGGCGCGTGGGGCCTGAGAAGGTCGGTTTGGACGCCGGTTGCGCTGGTTGGGAGGCTGGTGCTTTTCCTGCGGAGGTGCTGAGGGTGCTGGCGGGGATGCCGTGGGTTTGGAGGAGGGAGAGGATTTCTGATTTTGGGAGGTCGAAACCGAGGGCTTTGAGGGCGACTTTGAGTTCGTGGTAGTCGATGTGGGCGTCTTTGTCTAGATCGAAGAGGGCGAACTGTGATGCAAAAACTTGATCAGTTTCTCGTTCCTCGTCCCCTTTTTTGCTTCTTCTAGGCATGTCGATGGGGGAAAGACTTACAGCTTCATTAATCTCCTCCCTCTGCTCCTCACTCAATGATTCCAATACCCCTCTCTCCTCTGCATCCCTTCTCTCCCTCTCCGCTCTCTCAGCCCTCTCTCTTTCCAATCGTGCCGCTTCTCGTTGCTGTTGACTCGCTTGTCCGCTGTTGGCGCCGAATGCGCCCCCTGCTGGTCCTGCGACCCCTCCGTACGCATTGCTGCCGTAAGCGGCTTGCGCGTTGCCGGTGGCTGCGCCGTAGGTGTTTGCGGGATTCGTGGATTGTGCGCGTGCGCCCAGCGCGCTTCGGTAGGGTTGGCTGGGGAATTGTGATGTTGCCATTGGATGCGCTTTTTGTCGTTTGCGCAGGAGGGCGGCGCTGTTTTGGCTTATTGATTTGATGTAGGAGTGAGGGGCGGGATGATTCGATCGCGTGAGTCTTTTTGCGTGAGGATGTGGATGGCGGGGTTTTGTTGTGAGGTGAGGTGAGGATATTGTCGTGATTGTTTAAGCGCGTCGGTGTTGTGAACTTGTGAGACGCGATGTGCCAAGGTATGTGAAGTGCCTCGGCCGATCTTTCCAGTTTTGGACGTACCCATTTTATGCTCGTGTAATGTTGGAGGGGTCATCGAGCTGGGCATTATAGGTGCATTGTTGCTGATTCGAGTGTAGAAATAGATGGGAAGATCAAGGTCTGAGAGTGACATTGTTGTTCACTCGTCCTAAATCACATGCATCACAGGTACTCAACTGGTAACAGAAATCATGTGCATACTTTTGTTACAAGTGATAGAGGACTGTCAAGGTTGTGAGATGAGAAAGCCGTTGGTGGTGCCAGTCTTCATCTTCACCAGCATAAGAATTCAGGCATCTCATGACCTGAGGGTCCGCCTTGATCATACAAAACAAGGCGGCTTTCAATCTCCCTCCACTTTTTGACGTCAGAGATCGTCTTGTCATACCTTTGTCGTCCCCGCCACGTTACTGAGCTCCTCCTAGCCCCTCGAGTACCTCCACATCGTCATCTTTGTCCTCATCTCGTCCTTCTTCATCATCGCTGACGTCTCTCAAGTCGATGAAGACAGGCTTGTCCTTATTCTTGAGCCTGTCAACATCCATTTCTCTCCACCTACCATTCTCTCTCCTCAACTGCTCAATCTCCTTGTTGCTGATCGTCAGCTGTCTGTCTTTTTCGGCCAATTGCCTCTTCATGTCTGCCACATCCATCTCCATCTTCTTGACACTCTGCCAGATTGACGACTGCTCGTCGTCGAACACGTTTCCCATATCCTCATACCTCTGCGGCGCCGCTTCACCCTTGGAGTTAGTGTTGCCCATGCTGAACGTAGCAGGAAAGTTGTACTCATCCTGATAGCCGTAGCTCATACCTGCATACACAGATCTTGCGCCATGGTCGGATGGTCTCTCTGCAGATTGGGGAGTATCGGAAGAACTGTCATCAATAAAAGCTTCATTTGCCCGCCTCTTACCTTTGGCCCTGTCTGAAGGATTACCAGCCAGATTAGAATGACCAGACAGACCCTCATAGGCGGATTGGCTTCCACGACTCTCCACATAGGATGGACCGCTGTAAGGAGCTTGATTGCCTAGCAGTCTCTCCCGTCTGTCTCTTCCAGGCCATGGAGGCGAAGGAGTGGGGCGGAGGAATGGATTTAGTCTCGGGCGATGATGTCGGTGTTTCCTGGGTGGGTTGTAAAGGAGATTGAGTTCCTCTCGAGAAAGTGCATTTGCCTTGCCCTTGCCTTTGCCATTGTCTTCTGCCTGGTCGTCAACCTCGAATACAGCACTCCCTTCTTCTCGCTGAGATTCTGACTCGGATGAAGAGTTTACCTCATGCTCTCCGAATCGGACCCCTCGATAGCCATTCCGCTCCCCAGTAAAATGATACTTTTTACCGTTCTTCTTGTCTCCCATAAAAGCCCAGCCGACTTCTTGGGGTCCAATAACGTCTCCCCTGCTAATCAATTCGCCTCCGTCCGCAACTGATACCAGTGCAGCACGTCCTCTGTTTATTCTGCCAATTCTGATGTTTCCCCCTGTTGCGAAATCATGGATCCAGTATTTGCCACGCTCCTTGGCCGTGTATGCTTTGCTCTGCAGTATGTCATAGCAAGCTTTGTCGTCCAGAATGACATGCCTGGGCGGTGAGTTATCCTTCCGGATTATGGGACCTATGTCATGTTGAAAGAAGCGGAAGCGTTCAAGATGATTGAGAGTGTGCGGAATCTCGCCATTTTGAAGGCCATCAACATCGTCGGGCTGCCAGATTTCGCGAAGGATGCCCCTGATATCTCTATATGTTTGACGTCCTGCTTGACCACGCTTGACTACAGAGCTGGGGCCTCTTCCCACAACGCTGTGGTCAAGATCATGGGAAGGTAGGACACTAGGTTCGGCTTGACCAACCGCGGGAACAGCCATGTCGCGGTCAGAAGGGGCGGCAATATTCTCGAAGCCAGCAACTGAGCCGGTCAGGTCGGCATTATGGGCAGGAGCAGAACTTCTGATACTTGGATCTTGCGTAAGGACAGTAGGAGTAGAGCTTCTGATTCTGGGGTCTCGCGTAAAGACAGTAGGCGTGGAACTTCTGATTCTTGGGTCTTGCGTAGGGACGGTAGGAGCAGAGCTTCTGATTCTTGGATCCTGCGTAGAAACAGTCGGAGCGGAACTTCTGATTCTTGGGTCCCGCGTAGGCTCGGTCGGAGCCTGGTATCTGGAGTCACCAGCCTCTCTCATGGCTGAAGCCATAACATTGGGGTTATTACCAGTATTCAGGTGTTGCATCTGATCTGGTTGGATATCGTCGAGATCAATAACATCCCCTGCAGGCATCTCGGCGTCCTTGTCGTTCGATGGTGTCTTAATTAAGTCAGCGCAGGTCAAGAATCTCAATTTTGTATCTTACGGTTTCCATGTCTGAGAGGGCTTCTGACTCGTTCTCGACGTAGGTAGATATTGGGGATGGAGACTCAATCGGCTCGAATAAGGGGGATCCCTCTTCTGGGAGGGGCTCCGGTTGCGGCGAGAAGTGGACTTTTTTGCGCTTCTTATGCTTGCGCTTCGGCCTGACGGGACCGATGCTTGAGGTGGAGAAAGTCAGCTTATCACTTGATGCCATGATTTCTGATGGTGTCGAATTTCAGTGCTGTGACAACGTGATGGCAAGGTGTGGGTAGGGATAAGTTGCTCTTGCAGATGTAGAGTGCGAGGAGAATCAGAAGATGATTGATTCACAAGCACATACATACAATTTGTCAGTGATCCAAGCTCAACGCGTGGTGAATGCGTTCGCTCAGAAGAGCAGGAGCGCGTGCTCTATTCAGCAATGGTGTTGACAAGGTGAAGGAGGATAAGAAAGACGACGATGGGCAGGCCTGTACTTGCCGGGTATGAGCAGGGTGGTGTTGCTCGATGTCGCTGAGGCCCGCAGTCAGCGCGGAGCCAAGTGATCGCTCACAGGAATGGCAGGAAACCAGGTATATAGAGAGCGATCTTGGGGCTGGGAGACACGATGAGCAAGGTCGGGAACGAGGCCGACGTGTGGACACAAGGTGAGCTTACATGGACTTACTTGGGGTGTGGGATTGGTACATTTGTCCCACAATGACATTCAGCTACGGACTGTGAAGGAGATGACCATCAGATTATAGTAGCACGGAAAATCACGAAATCAGAGTAAAAAGAAGGCAATGCACAGGCACATGTTAGAGGCGACACATAGGTCTGATCAGGGTCAGGACAGAGTGCAACATTGATTCTTAAAGAATGAGATAAGGAGACGGGTCAAGGAGATAGATCAAGGAGACAGATCAAGAATAAGACCCCGGTGGCACCAAGAGACCAGGCGAAGAAGGGCTGTCACGAAGCAGAAGCATGCTTGAAACGGGCGGACAAAAAGGCCGACTTCCTTGTAGATGCAGATTAGATACTGTGTGTTTTCAGACAAGAAAGGTCAGTGGAGATACGTTATCTTCATGACGCTCATGATAGGTGGTTTGGCAAAGGTCAGCAGTGTGGTCGGTGTTTACCTTAGCTTGACAAGTGATGGAGATTGGAGACAGACTTCAGCCAATCAGAATGCAGGGATTTTCGATGATGCATTGACCTCCAACCTTCTTCCGGTTCGCCATCGACAACCCACAAGTTCCACAAGCAAGCACCTGCTGTCTCCCCGCTTCACCATTACGGTCAATTGACCACACCAATTGCTTCCTTATCCTCTTCTCATCTGTCGACTTCTTCATCTCACAATCCGCCAAGATGATGTCCCGACAGGCACCCGCGCAGGCCCTCTCAGCAGCTTCGCACCGCATCCCATCATCCGTATCTGCCGCCTCCAAGATCGCAAACTCCCAATCATCACGAGGTCTCGCTACCGTCCAAGATGCCCCTCCAGTCAACCGAACCCGCGGACTCCAAGACCAGGATCGTATCTTTCAGAACCTTTACGGCCATCACGGCACAGACTTGAAGAGCGCGATGAAATATGGAGACTGGTACAAGACAAAGGAAATTGTGCAAAAGGGCCACGAATGGATCATCTCAGAGATCAAGGCATCCGGTCTTAGAGGCCGTGGTGGTGCCGGTTTCCCTTCAGGAATGAAATGGGTAGGCTACTTTATCACGATACACAGACAAAGTCAATACTGACACAATCCCGACAGTCATTCATGAACTTCAAGGACTGGGACAAGGACACCAAGCCCCGCTACCTCGTCATCAACGCCGATGAGGGTGAACCAGGAACCTGCAAGGACCGTGAGATTATGCGCAAGGATCCCCACAAGCTCATCGAGGGATGTCTCGTCGCCGGTCGCGCCATGAACTGCACAGCCGCCTACATTTACATCCGTGGTGAATTCTACCACGAAGCCACCGTCCTCCAGCGCGCCATCCAGGAGGCATACAAGGAGGGTCTTATTGGAAAGAACGCTTGCGGTTCTGGCTACGACTTTGACGTCCACATCCACCGTGGAATGGGCGCCTACGTCTGCGGAGAGGAGACTTCCCTTATTGAGTCTCTCGAGGGCAAGCCCGGAAAGCCCCGTCTTAAGCCCCCATTCCCTGCCGCTGTCGGTCTCTTTGGATGTCCTTCGACCGTCACAAACGTCGAGACTGTTGCCGTCGCCCCTACCATTCTCCGTCGTGGTGCCAACTGGTTCAACTCTTTCGGTCGTGAGCGCAACGCCGGTACCAAGCTCTTCTGTATCTCTGGCCACGTCAACAACCCCTGCACTGTCGAGGAGGAGATGTCCATTCCCCTCCGCGAGCTGATTGACAAGCACTGCGGTGGTGTCATTGGTGGCTGGGACAATCTCAAGGCTGTCATCCCCGGTGGTTCATCCACCCCAATTCTTCCCAAGAACATTTGCGACGACCAAATCATGGACTTTGACGCCCTCAAGGACTCGCAGTCCGGTCTCGGTACGGCCGCCGTCATCGTCATGGACAAGAGCACCGACGTCGTTCGTGCCATTTCTCGTCTGTCAAAGTTCTACCACCACGAATCATGCGGTCAATGCACCCCCTGCAGAGAGGGTTCCAAGTGGACCGAGCAGATCATGAAGCGATTCGAGGCTGGCACCGCCAGACATCGTGAGATTGACATGATGCAAGAGCTCACCAAGCAAGTCGAGGGCCACACCATTTGCGCTCTCGGTGAGGCCTTCGCATGGCCCATCCAGGGTCTTATCAGGCACTTCAGACCTGAGCTTGAGGCTAGAATTGCCGATCACGCAAAGAAGTCTGGCGGTGAAGCACTTGCTGGTGGCTGGCACCACAACGCTGCCAAGGAGGGTCTCTTGATCGCTCCCGGCCAGTAAACGCGTCACGGTTTGAGAAGGCATAAATGGAACGGGGGAGATTTGACGAACCGGCATTGTGGATACCGACTTGCGCCTCCGCGAGATCTTTATTTTTTGAGTCATATATCTGTATCAAAGGGCGTTTTTTTCATGTTCAATCATCAATCATACCTTACTTTCTGTGGACACCTGGTGCATAATGAGCAGTCGCAACCGTCCAAGTGTCTGTCTGTCCACTGTAGCCTCCAGCTTTCTAGCTCCGCACGCTCTGTTGGCGGAAACCGCATCGGCTAGACGAAGAATGCTTCGGTCGGGAGAAGATGTCACGTCGGCTACCTATAAACATCATCCGGCTCCCCAATAATCACACTCATTCAGCCTCCTGCAATCGCACACGCATTCAACCTCCTGAACCACTACTCTATGCCAACCAAATTTCGTGAAATCCAGCATCGGTCATCTATCTTGTCGCATTTCCTCCTACGAAAATCGACGGTGGGGAGTTTTAGTGAGCTCAGCTGAAGGTAGCGATCAAGCTGGTTTCACCGGTACAGGTAGGTAGGTGGGTAGGTGGGTAGGTGGGCACGTCCGCGCTGAGTGTTTTGGACAAAAGTGTGGGAGGAATTGAATGCATACATATATACATTGATTGATAGCCCGTGAGATGGGTAGCCGCAAGCAGCGTTCACAGTGGGCAGATCTATAGGCAGGATATAGCTACCTAGCTAGCCATGGTAAAAAGTAACAAGAAGTCACAAGGGCTGGCTGGCTAGCTAGCTAAACCAAATCTTTCAATGACCACTTCTAGATGGACGTCTTTCCCATCTGTCTCCCTTAGACAGTGGGCCATCCGTTAGTCCAGGTGATCTTATTGACACCAAGCAACTTATCGCCGTCCGCATACCCAACAGTAGTATCAACATAGTGATAATAAATAACCCATCCGAGCTCAGGGTCCTCGTAGACGCCCTGGCCACCAGGACCGTAAACATTGCCATGAGAAGCGAGGACCTCCGTGCCGCCGCTAGACAAACAGCTGGCGCCACTCTCATCGAAGTAGTTGCCATTGATAGAGGAGCTGCGGCAGACCATGATTTTATACTCTTCGCCGGCAGCAGGCCTGTCAGTATCATAGCCGCAGCATTTGCCTGAGCTGAAGAAGAGGTAGTAGTAGTTATTTCTGTATACCAGGTAGGAGCCCTCGAGGCTGTGGGAGCCCGTGGCGTTGTAGGCGAGGTTCACGCTGCTGGCTCCGTTGAGGACGGTGGTAGGGGTGGATTTCATCTCGATTTGGTAGATGTCGTGCCAGAAGGAGCCGAATTGGAGGTAGTATTCTGTGTCTGAGACGGCGAAGAGGTTGGGGTCGATGGCGTTGTAGCTTTTGCCGGAGGATGAGCTGATGCCGACGCTGCCGTGGTCGGTCCAGCTGCCGACGTCCATGGTTGTGCTGGTGGCGAGGCCGATTACACTGTCTTGTGTGCCGAAAGAGCTTACGGCGTAGTAAAGGTAGTAGGTTGAACCGATAAGGTGAACATCTGGAGCCTGTGTCGAGGGAATGTGTGAGTGGATTGTAAAGGTACCATGGCATTGGGGGAGTTTCAACATACCCACATGTCATCGGCGCCTGAGTTATCAATGCTGGATCCGCCGGCTAGTACATATCCTTTGTATGTCCATGGGCCTTGGATGCTGTCGGCCGTGTGGATGGGAACACCGGAGCCTGTTGCGAAGCGGAAGTATGTTCCATCCGAACTGCGGCGGATGAGAGAAGGATCGTGAGCATTGGTGCAAGTACCAGAGCAGGCAAGAGGATCGGCATAGCCAGCCACTGTTGCAGCGAGGTATGCCAGGGGCAATGCGAGAAGGGAGAGCATCATGATAGAGATGATGCTAGAAGAAACGAATCAGAATGTTCGACCTGCGAGTGTACTTACTCTTCGAGGTGGAAGCCTATATGTATAGAAGAGTATGCTCGCTTAGAACCACCTCTCTAGGACATGAAACTCGCTTGGTGGCATGATATTCCGCCGTCGCTCGTATGCACACCAAAGCGTCTTATGCACTTTCCTAGTTGCCATGATACGAAAGTTAGTCTAGGCTGGCTGCTGCTTCCATGCATTGTTTTACGGCAAATATGGAAAGATTGTTTCCTCCAGTCGTACATCATATTGTCTTTGGCGTATAGGCTAAAAGACAAGCATACAAATAGTACCGGGTATCGTGCATGAAATCTGTACATTAGCGACAAGTGCATTTGCCCTTGGGTCAACAAGGCCTTCCGGAGTATTTCTAGCTTCTTTAAGGCATGATAGTGAACATGAAATAGTCCAAGCAGCGCAGCTTAGCTCAGCTTAGCTCAGCTCAGCTCAGCTCAGCTGCCAAGCGCGAAAGTCGTTCGAAACAGTAGTATATGGATGTGGTTGGTGATCCGTCTGACTAGACATCCGAAAGGTACAAAGAACGATGCAGGTGCCCCAAGCCACGTTGTTGCCATCACAGGTGATCCAATATGGAGGAGACTTGCTGTTGTTCCGAGTACGTACTGCCGTGCATAGTGTCTCTATAAGTCGCCATGATGACGCTTGGTTGTTCGTGTTCGCTTGGATGTACTGAATGTTACTTCGAGCCATGTGAGGGGGATGGCAAGTGTTCGAGGACCACGTGCGGTCCAGATCGTCCAATTGATACCCACAAAGTAGATCGATTTCGTCTATTACAAACACGCCATAGTAGTATAGAACCAATATAGAATAATGAGAGACTACCTCTCTTTTTAGTCAAACTCTAATGAAACAAAGTGATCGATGCCAGTGGCAGAGTGTATACATCGATGGTCGAATCGTGCCCGATGTCGTCGCCGCGTTGCCTGGAATCCGTAAGACGGCTGAGGATTTAGATGGCCGCAAAGCCACATGTGCCGAGAGAAGCGATGGATTTATGTAATAACGGTGGTGCAGTTTGATTTGCTGTTGACGATGTTTACCTGATGTGGCCTGCTTGTGTCTGGAGTACGTACCTTAGCAGACTACCTAGGCGGAGAATCTTGGCAGCTTAGTCCCTCCTCGCTCCCTCTAGAGCCGGTCCGTTCTGTTATTAGCAAATTCCGCAATCACCCGTCTCGTATAAAAGCGGGCAAGGTCACGAAGTGCCCTAGTAAGCCTTGGCTCGATCACAACTTCACTGCCTGTATGTAGCGAGTATCATCCTTTCCTCTAATACCTTGGTTCATCCAGAAGCCTCAGCAGTGGGTCCATTTGACCTAATGTTACACGATTAGTGACTATGTATTCGTATACGCAGTGAAAGGTCCACCTTTTCTGCTGGCTCCACGGGCTCAAGACACTCGCCCTGATATCTCTGGCTGGTCCAGTTGTGCTGCAGTGCAAGAATATCTCACAGCTCAACATCATTCTTACTGAGATACGAAGCAACGAGCACACGATACCTTCTGGTTGTTTCACCACTCATGAAACAAACGCAGTTCATCGGAAAGAAACCTGATCAAATGACTCGTCTTGGCCAATACATTACCATGTACGAGTCATTGATTATCAAGTCGCAGACGGCCTCCTTGACAAGCTAAGCCAAACAGCGAGACTCGTACTTCTGGCTGAGCAATCCAGTGTCATGTATGTATAGTTCAGCCTTCCCTTCAATGGAATCAGTGGTGATATACATTTTCTTTGTTCCCGTGTGATATTAGGTGACGCTTCTTCACGCCCCTCTTTGTTTTGTATAGCCAGCATTCTTGCTACGAACAAGGGCTTGATTTCGCACCTGATAGCCTAGCATATGGGCGTGATGTAAAGTAGGTAAGTGCATCCCTGTCTGAATTATGAATGGCCTGGATGTTAGGGAAAGGAGAGGGGGGTAAACCAATGTCTCCAAACATCTGTCTCAAGGCAGCGAGTGTACTTACATGGCTCTCGATTTGAAAGACAATCAACGTGACAAGTCCTTGGCAGGCTTTGTCTTTCTCAGGTGAAAGTTACGAAGACAAAGGCCTAGACACTTCACTTCAACTCATCACGATCTTTTGACTTACCACCATCAAATACGCATCCGACCCCATGGCCACCTTGCCCAGCAAAACATTCAAGCCAGGAACGAACGACAATCTTGCAGAAACGGCTTCCTGTCTGACCGAGATGGCTCACTTGCTCTCTTTCGCATGCGAACAGCTGCAATACTTCTTCATCCAGCACTACCAGAAGAGGCTCGAACGCGAGTTTCGTGATGCCGAAAGACGTCACCATGTTTTGCTTCCTCGCTGGACCAAGGACTACTTCATCTACTACGTCTACATCTTCTACATATTCCTGGTCATCCTCAGTTCGATTGTGGCTGTCCGTACTGTAATTTCCACTGTTCGCTGGTGCTTCACTGCGCCTTACTGGCTACTCGCAGTCCCTGCCATTAGCGGATGGATTGCGCTGAGCGACCTTGGCCTTCATTACTTCTGAACAATGTGGTTACGAAAAGATGTTTGTGGGGTCAGTACATTGCATTTTTCAAGTACCGATTTCGGAAAAGGCTGACGGCTTGTAGTTCTTTACAATGAATCCATTACAAGCTGAATCATCTCATCAGTGTCAATAACACAACAACAACAACAACCACACCCTCTTTTCAATCAGCTCAATCCTGTTCGCAATCATATCGGACGACATTTGAACACAAATCGCACGCACCTCTACTATCTCGGCTGTGTACCTTCTAGCAAGCGAGGAGAGATTGCAAGAGTGGAAGATGAAGAATTAAGGATACAGACTTTATCATCATGCAATTGATTGAAAGCGCTGGCAATTGGTCAAAAATCGCTTCGTCGAAGGCACAGGCATGTCCTTAAAATACGGTCTACTCTGAACCCAAGCCATGAATAATACCACAATTTTTTTTTCCCTTAATCGGATCATACTCAAAGCTCTTAATTTGCGATTCAGACACAAAGACTCACGCATGTTCAGATCGGGTATAGTGCAAGTCGCATACGTTTGGCGACACGTGAATTTGAAAGCGAGCGGCGAGAAAAGGAGAGGTTGATGAACAGCGATGGCATAGCGGAAGCTTTCCGTGCCTCATCCTATATAGCGGTCGATCATTAGATCTCAAAGCTGCTCCTTCCACCTCCAGTCGCGACTGCTGCTGAATACAAGTACCGAGATCTAGTATACACAATTACACAATCACACAATCTGTAGTATCATCATGTCAGGTCCATCAGTGGTCATCTTCGGCCCATCAGGCTTCATTGGCAAAACGATCACCCCCACCTTTCTCGGCGCTCTCAAGTCGGAGCAGATATCCTCTCTAGCACTGGCCAGTCGAGATCCGAAATCTCCCAAGTTCCAAGAAGCGGAAAAGGGCGGTGCGAAAATAGTGCCCACGTCGTTTGATGATAAAGCTGCCTTGATTAAGACGCTGAGAGGCACCGATGTAGTCGTCTCTTGTATGGGAACTCAAGGGGATTATAAGAAGAACAAACATGTACTTATGGAAGCCTGTGAGAGATCCCCGTTTGCGTTATGGCATGTGAAATGATATTGATGGTCATGTTTAGGCGCTGAGGCAGGTGTCAAGATCTATGTCCCCTCCGAATTCGGTACGGATCATAGGCACATCAAGTACGAGAATCAGATGTTTGCCAATAAGCAAGAGCATCATGCGCAGGCCGAGAAGCTTGGGTTGAAGGTCATTGCTATCTATACTGGACTCATCATGGAGACAACTTTCACGAAGTGGTTAGGTGGGTGTTTCGTCCTGGATTGGCTCTTTGGGAATGCTCACACACTGAAGGATTCGATACGAAAGAACGAACGTGGCAGACGGTGGGCACAGGCGATGAACCGCTAGCCATGACCTCGCAAAGAGATCAGGGACCTCTTGTCTTACAGGCTATTCTGCTTGCCAGCAAGGATCGAGATGCGGTCCCATCGAACTTGAGAGTCTTCTCCGAGAACAGGAGCACAAAGGAGTACAAGACCGTGTTCGAGACTGTGAGTGGTGAGAAGCTTAAGCTTGAGCTCACTACTATCGACGAGGCAGAGACGGACTACGAGAAGAAGAAGGATTCAATACCACCGCATATGCTAGGTATGTATCTTCCCACTTGACTGTACTAACTTGCGACGAAGCACGACTCTGACTTTTATGGACAGGTCCTTTGATCCCGTTGCTCACAGCTCAGGGATCCTTCGACCATGAGTCCGACAACGGGAGGGAGATCATCAACCCAGGGCAGAAGTATTTCAAGTGGAAGACGATTGAAGAATATGCTCAAGAGGTGGAAGGGCTTCCTTGGGAGGAAGGTTCTCCATGGTAAATGTTTAGGTGACTTTTGATAATCAGGTCAATGCCCAAGGGGAAGAAGTAACGACAATCAAAGCTGTTCAAAGCATACATTACTAGAAATATTTGATAATTTGTCAATAATGCATAGCTTCCACATCACACTGGAAGACGTACACAGCCACCTCAGTCACGTATTCCGAAATGCTGAACAGGGTCGCCTTCCTGGCAGCACTGTTTGCGGGCACTCCGAAAGACTGCCTGGATCTTTCCGCGATGTGGGCATTCTTCCATGCTTTTGCTCATAGATTCGGCTGAAAGTGAAGTATTCTGACGTCGGAATATCTCTGGATCCACTGTAATAAGTAACTACGTACAGTGGTGCGAGTGGTACATGGAAGCGAGACCTCGTCTTGATCTCCGGACGGCTACACTCAGCGAACGGCTGCAGTTGCACCACGCCCTGCAATTGTGCTGCGCCACTCCTTGGCATGACGATCAGATCAACCAGGGCAGGGCATGAATAAGAGACCGATCTAGGCACGTGCTAGGGTCAAGGAACGCGCAATCGATGGGGGGCAAGCTTGGCCGAGCTTTGGCAAGCATACGTCAGCTCCACCATCACACTGCCAGGATATGGTGAAATAATGTATGATCCAGATTGAAGCATTAGTCCAAGGCTGGAGGCTTGGAAATCTAAGGTGGCCATTGTTTCCACCTGCAAGGTTGAGTTATCGTGGATGCTAAAGTAGTATCGTGGATACTGATACCAGCTCTCTATGCTCTATCTAATGATAGATACATCATGCAAGACAACAGGCGCTGGAACCGTGACAGGACCGTTTCCAATACAACCTGGAAACTTCTCCTCATCCGCCAAGCCATTGCATCACTTATTGCGTAGGTATCACGACTGCAGTAAAACCTGCGTTAGCTATCTAAGGACTGTTTATAAAGAGCTGCATTCTGCACCTGAACTATACCATCAAGTCACTATCACTTTTAATACCTTCTAAAGCCACAGTCTATAACACTACTTCTCACACCAACAACCACAGCAATCATGGGTCTCATCAACAAGATTGAACAGAAGATCGAGGGCAAGCACCACCAGCCTCCTCACGGTCAAGGGCAGTTGAATTTTGATTCCACCTTCTCCCCACATGACTGACATTCTTTATAGCTACCAGCAAGGCGGATACCAACAAGGCGGTCCTCAACAAGGCGGCTACCAAGAAGGCGGCTACCAAGAAGGCGGACTCCAGCAAGGCGGCTTCCAGCAAGGCGGTCCACAAGGCGGCTTCCAACAAGGCGGCCCACAAGGCGGCCACCTTCACGGCGAACACAACCACCACGGTGGCTCAGGCGGTCCTGAACGCTTCGATCAGCACAACGGACCCCCACACTCTGGAGACTTCAACGGAGGCGGAAACTTCGGTGGACAACAGGGTGGATTCGGTGGTCGTGGTGGTCAGGAGGGTGGATTTGGAGGTCCTGGAGGTCAACAGGGCGGATTCGGTGGCCCTGGAGGTCAACAGGGCGGGTTCGGTGGTCCTGGAGGTCAACAAGGTGGCTTCGGCGGCCCTGGTGGACACCAAGGTGGATTTGAGGGAGGCAGAGGTGGTCAGGGAGGTCCTGGTGGTCGTGGCGGCCACGGCGGCTGGTAAACATGATGACCTTAATGTTATGACCATGAGAATCATTTTTCCACTGAATACACACTCATCTACTTCAACATCTGTTCTGACATGTGCTGGTGTGTCTCTTTCTCATCAACATACATGCGCATATATGCGGTGAAGCACACGTAAAAACATCAACATGCGCGTATACAGGTGAAGCATTTGTCGAAATGTCAATACGCACATAGAACATGAGCGTGATAAATCTCCCTCAAGGGCACTGGCAGTGTCACACAATCGTATCAAAGCGTGACAATACTCTCTTCTTCAACTTCTTGCGCATCTAAGCAAGAAGAGTCAATGAAAAGGTGTGTTTATGCAGAATGGTTCCAAAAATTCCGTGCCGATCCCGAAGGACCAACACAAGCAGTCAGTTGATAGTTTTCAACTAGCAAAAACACGATCTCGGACGAATCCTCACTGATACGCGTAATGCCCGTGCACTTGGATGGGGAAAAGAAGAGAGAGTTTGGCAGAGGCTGCGACGAAGAGTTATGCCTGTTCGTGGCAGAAAATGGCGCTAGCCCCGCTCACCGCCTTCCGTACCGGGCCGGCTGCAGCCTGGAGATGCCAAGAAGATGACGCGCTCGGGCTTAGCCGTAGACATCGACCGCATGTCGCGGGGTGTTGATGAAGGGTAAGGTACCTGAAGTGGTCAAGAGTGCAACTTGACCTTATCACTTCATTGTGCTCTCATTTCTTGAGCTAGCTTTCTTGTATCTAGACCTCAACCACTCGACAACATGGCTGATCTACCCATTGGTATGCTTTGGCATAAGTAATTCCAGGGTTAATGCCAGCTTGCTAACATGTGCGCCCTATAGTGCTCGATGGAGGTACCGGGTTCCTCAAGGCTGGTTATGCCGGTCAGGTATGATGTACGGCAACTATCTACACTTTGCTATACTGAGCGTCCTGCTTGATTAGAACTTTCCGGACCACCAATTCCCCTCCATCGTCGGTCGTCCTATCCTGCGAACAGAGGAGCAGACCTCGGGAGACATCAAGCTCAAGGACATCATGTGCGGTGATGAGGCAGCAGAAGCACGGTCAATGCTACAAATCACCTATCCGGTATGCGCCGCCCAAAAGATACAATAGCCGGATAATTAGGGGACGCGTCAGACTGACTCAGCATGAACACAGATGGAAAATGGAATAGTCAAGCGCTGGGATGACATGCAACATCTCTGGGATTTTACCTTTTTCGAAAAGATGAAGATTGATCCTACTGGCCGCAAGATTCTTCTCACCGAACCACCAATGAACCCCCTCAGGAACAGAGAACAAATGGCCGAAGTTATGTTTGAACGTTACAACTTTGGCGGTGTCTACGTCGCCATTCAGGCTGTGCTCGCCCTCTATGCACAGGGTCTGTCATCCGGTGTGGTCGTCGACAGTGGTGATGGTGTCACACATATCGTGCCTGTCTACGAGAGTACCGTACTCAACCACCTTACAAGAAGACTGGATGTTGCTGGTAGAGATGTTACGCGCAACCTCATCTCCCTGCTTACTCGAAGAGGTTATGCACTCAACAGGACGGCAGATTTCGAAACTGTCAGGGCTATCAAGGAAAAGCTATGTTACGTTTCCTACGATCTTGCGCTGGATCAACAGCTCAGCGAGGACACCACAGTACTTGTCGAATCCTACACCCTCCCAGATGGCCGCGTCATTCGCGTTGGATCAGAAAGATTCGAAGCGCCAGAGTGCTTGTTCCAGCCTCATTTGGTCGACGTGGAACAGCCCGGCATCGCAGAGTTCCTGTTCAACACTATTCAGGCAGCCGAAGTGGACGTCAGGTCGAGCTTGTACAAGGCTATTGTGCTTTCTGGAGGTAGCAGCATGTATCCCGGTCTGCCCAGTAGACTGGAAAAGGAACTCAAGCAGCTGTGGTTGACAAGAGTCCTGGGAGGAAACCCCGAGAGATTAAGCGTAAGCACGTTTGATTCAAGTTGGAGAGAACGCAATGACTAATATTTGATGGCAGAAATTCAAGGTCAGAATAGAAGACCCTCCAAGGAGAAGGCACATGGTGTTCCTTGGTGGTGCCGTTCTCGCAAACATCGTAAGTTTATACGACAACATGATAGGCCACCACAAACTAATCTTCCACAGATGGCCGACAAGGAGAGCATGTGGATATCAAAGGCCGAGTGGGAGGAGCAGGGCGCCCGCTCACTAGAGAAGCTTGGAGCCAGGTGAGGAGAGTCGGTGAGGCAATGCATATCATATTTTATGCAGGCGTACGAAAAGTATACAACCAGGACGTCCCTGCATAATATCAATATAGATTGGTTTTGTACGAACGCTTATCATAGGGCCACCCTTGAGACATGTGTCAGTGCAGTACGGAGAAGGAAGGCGGGATGGTACATGCAATTGCCATGCAGTGGCTGCAGCAGTGAAACCTCATCAATCGATAGACATGTCGGCACGTTGCATGCGCATGGTCCAGAGCATCTTTGAACCTCATTCGAAATAATACTTCAGCCACCAATTTCACTTCAACTACAAAGCAATGGGTCAAGACAAGTAATTGACCTTACGCATAGCTTCTACGCGGCCACAGGTGTCTTCGTAGGCCTAACGATTTGACATGACCGTGCTTGGTCGCAAATTAGACGGTGACATGGCCCAAGCACCATATTCAAGTCAAGCGACAGAGAATACCGCCATGGGGTGATGCTGACCACATCGCCTTCTTATAACGAGGATAGGCGATGAACGCGGTGATGGAGTCCACCCTTTCACGTCTCGTTGTCGCCTCCTGTATTTATAACCGCTTTCAATTTCACCAGAGCGGTTGGCAACGGCCGGCACTTGGAGAGACTGATTCGTGATATGCCCGTGCAGCCGATCTTGCGAGGCAATGCATTCCTCAAATAGCCGCCAGGATGACAAAAGCAGGACAAGAACAGTGCTTCAATCTTGTTGGATCAGGGTCTGTTTCCTCGGCACAGCAAGAGAGCTAAGGACTAGTCAGGAACAAGAAACACGGCTCAGACATTAGAGATCTGTGATTGGCGAAGCTGCTGCGAGGCTTCACGCCGTTGCAGATCGGACCGCTCTGGGGAAATTTGTGAATTTGAATCCCTGTCCTTAGATCTGGTGATTATGTTGCGTGCACAATGATGTCTGTTTGTGTGTTGTTGTCTACAGGGCATCAGGAATTGGCATAGGAAGCTTAGAGGTATGCAGGTGTAAAGACACTATCTGAGTAGGTTTTGATCCCCAGAAACTTCTTGATTAGGATCGCGAGACATGGCGAGAGCAGAGTAGGGCAAAGGCCACGCAAGAGTCTTGCCTTGTTCGTCTGGGGGATGGGCAAGAAGCACATCGAGAGCACTCGAGGGTAGTGCGACAGGCGGAACGTGCCATGGTTGATGGCGGGTCTAAGAGATTACCTTGGCAGTTATGTGCGCCTGCCCCTTTCTGTATTATGTCCTGGACTACCCCCAATAGAGAACGGCTTTGACAACATCAAACGTTGCGCTTCCGAGCCACGCAAAAGTCCTACCTTTCTTTCCAGTCCTCTTTTTCCCTCTTTGTCGCGACCTCTACGCATGCTGTGATACAGCCACTCGACAACCGCCCGCCCATTGATTATAGCATTCCATCAGGACCTTTTCGGTTCCTATTCACTCGTTTGGAATCACGCGACAATACCACGGTCTTTACATACCACAGGATCCACGTGCACCCGCCGCGCATTTCACATTCACCATCTTTCTATCCCAGGATCCCAGGACTTTATCACTATCATAATTCATAGTTTCTAAACATGAAGAACATTGCTCTTCTTTCTGCGGCCTTTGGCCTCGCCGCCGCTACTCAGCACCGCCATGGCCATCAACACATTCACGAGAAGAAGGATGCCACTCCTAGCACTGATATCACCTTTGTCGCTGGTCCTACTGTTATCATGTACTCGCTCAACGGTGTGACCATCTCTGAAGACGAGGTCATGGAGGGTATCAAGAATGGAACCCTCATCTGGGCCAATGGCGCTCCTGCAGTCGCCAGCTCTACCTCTGACACCTTCTCGGCTTCGTCGACAGTCTATTCTTCATCTGCCACTACCTTCAGCAAGAGCTACGCAACCTCCGCCTCTGTCAGTGCTTCGTCAACAGAAGCTGCATTTTCATCTAGCGCTGCTGCTTCCTCGACATATTCTTCCTCATCTTCCTCTTCTTCTTCCAGTGCCTCCGACATTGGAAGCACTTTCCCTGATGGCGAGATTGACTGCGGTGATTTCGACTCTGTCGCCAAATACGGTGCCGTGGCTGTCGACTACCTCGGCCTCGGTGGCTGGACCGGTATTCAGAACCCCACCGAGACTCTTCTCCAGGGTTTTGCTGACATTCTGACCATTGCTTCTGGTGATTGCACTGATGGTAGCTGCTGCAACGATGGCTACTACTGCTCCTACGCATGCCCTGCTGGTTACCAAAAGTCTCAGTGGCCTTCCACTCAAGGCTCCACTGGCCAATCTGTTGGTGGTCTTCTCTGTAAGAACGGCAAACTCTACAAGACCAACGAGGACTTTGATACCATCTGTATCACCGGCGCTTCTGATGTCACTATTCTCGTTCGCAACGAGATGGGTGAGGATGCCGCCGTGTGTCGTACCGACTACCCAGGTGAGTAATTTCGATGCGTGGTGACAAGTTGGTCTTTTACTTATCAATTCCAAGGTACCGAATCCGAGACGATTCCTCTTACCGCCACCTCTGGAGAAGTTGCCAACCTGACCTGCCCTGACGGTTCGACTTACTACAAGTGGGGAAGCTCTTCTACTTCTGCTCAGTACTACGTCAACCCATCCGGTGTTTCTGCCGAGGACGGTTGCCAGTGGGGCTCTGAGTCCAATCCATGGGGCAACTACGCTCCTGTCAACATCGGTGTCGGTTACAGCAACGGTGCCGCCTGGTTGTCCATCTTCCAGAACTACCCTACCACCACCTCCGAGCTCGATTTCTCTATTGAGATTGAGGCTACTGACGGAACCTTGAGCGGCACTTGCAAATACTCCAACGGAAAATTCTGCAGTGGAACCGACTACAACGACTGCAACACGAGAGCTGGATGCACGGTATGTTAAACTTGTGATCCTTGTTTCTGATTTCAATGCTGATGATCTCAGGTCTCCCTTTCCTCTGGAACCGCCACCTTTGTTTTCACTTCGTCGTAAGAGAGCGACGCTCTACGATCAAGGCAAACGCGCTTTGAACTCGTCGGTTCATCTTTCGTGACGATTAGCAACATCTTCTGCATCTGGATCTCATGTTCAATCACCACGAAGTGGAGCCTGTACTATAACATCACCTCGCCCTCTAAGGCTAGGCATTTCCTTTCACTCACCTCCCGATGTAAAGGCTGTCGGATCTAGCTTATGTATGCATGAACTCCACGTCCCGCCGACGTGGCTGGTTGAGCTAGTAGTCACGAAGCCTTGTTTCCTTTTCAAGATGGATGTCGAGCTCGGCCCGTACTTGCCTTCAGTTCTTGTTCGCTGTTATTCTTTTCGTTGTTTGCGTATGGGCTTTGTCGATAAGATATTGACGATGGTGGAATCTCTGAGGTGTACCCTCGAGCAGGAACGGAAACCACATCAGCACAACACACGTGTATCTGCCAGCTTTCTTTTCCCACTTGACCAGCGAATGAGTGCAACACAGTCGCTTTTTTTTTTCTTTCTTTCACGGAGACACGCCCCCCCCCCCCCCCCCCCCCCCCCTTCTTGCTTTGCCCTGCACTTTCAATTCTACCTTTCAACTCTACTTCTTCACGACCAAATTTGTTTTGTTCTTCTTCGCCTTGTACCGCGTTTTGTCTTTTGCTTGTCGTTAGTCCTTTTCTTATGTCAGGGCTGGGTTCTTGTACATAATGTTCAGTCCGTAATGTCTTTTTTTCTGATATTCAGTCATTCATACCACTTTTGCCACTGTCAGTTCTTCGAGTAGAGATATGTGATATTGTGCGAATGTGTAGATTGGTTGTAGATTACTGCCCGCTAGGACGATACGGGGGATATCATTTCCCATGTTCTATGAGTAGAGACGGCTCATATGGCTTGCATACTTGTTTTCGATTCACGACTTCAATGCATAGACAAGAACAGGTCATGATTTTGAAAATATGAGGTAGTTGATCGTTATTCGAAAGAACGCTTCGCCAAGGTCTCTAGAGGTATGGTTTCGTATCGTAGTAATGCTTTCCCTGTAGTGGTATATTGAGTTTTCCAAACAAACACAATCATGCTCGATGAATAAGAGAGAACGCCACGCTACGCTGAAACAGAACATGGACTGTTCGAATCTGAGTCTAGACTCGAATCTCCTTGAGTGGAAGACGGACAGAAACAGAGTAGGAAATTGCGGTGAATTCACCCTTCTCCTTGCTTGGTCTAATACAGAGCAACACCATTCACAAGGTAAGACAAGACAGTCAAAATGTCATCGTTTCTCAAACGCACTCGGTGCGACGGCGAGGACGACAGCCAGACTGGTAATGATCAGGCCAGCCGACAAGACAGCGACGACGACGATGCTGCCTCTGCTGGCGGGAAACTTGCCCCTGATGACATAGTGCTGGCTCTCAAAGTAGCGATGGAAGCCCAGCAGGAGCACGAGGATCGAGATGGCGAGGAATGTGGCACCGAGGGGCTTGCCGACTTGACGGAGCCGTGTGTAGTCATATGACGACACTTCCTGAGCCGAGAGGCCAAAGGGTTTGGCTTGGTTGGGGTACAGATTTGTTGCTGGAGAGAAGCCTAGACCGGATGTGCTGTTGTTGTTGCTGCTTTTGGCGATTGAAGTGTTGAGGCGGAAAAGCTGGGTGACGGCTATGCCTATGCTGGCAAAGGACAAGCTTGTGCGCAGCCAGGCGAGAAAGGTTCGTTCCAGAGCTAGATGATCGCGTGCTACGCTCCCTTTGTTCTCGAGTTCCACGCTGCCGTATTTTTCAACGACACCTTTCCACCATATTGACCAGCTTGAGCCTTCTTCAGCCGAAGTGTTTGTTTCGTCTGCGCTGTTGCGGCGTGAGAAGGGCGGCGAGTTCTTTCCGT
The DNA here is from genome assembly GCA_009982845.1 of Delphinella strobiligena. Taxonomy (NCBI): domain Eukaryota; kingdom Fungi; phylum Ascomycota; class Dothideomycetes; order Dothideales; family Dothioraceae; genus Delphinella; species Delphinella strobiligena. The sequence goes on from JAADKB010000014.1 coordinate 117,251, forward strand.
TTTTGGTGGGTTTGAGCTGACTTATTCTTCGTCGCTCCACGGGGCTAAGGTCGCGAGAGCCAATGGGTTCTTCTTCGGCGGCGCCTTCGTAGCCTCCACAACAGCCTCGTACTCGGACGTCTTCTTCGTCCGATCGGGCAATTACGTCTAGCCGCGCCGTTGGGGGTGCAGCGGCGGGGGCGAGAGTAGATCCATACCCTAGCCCACTGGTGACCACCCCAGTTTTGCTGCTATTAACTCTTCGGAAGAAAGCAGTACTCTCGTCCGCACTGCTTTCAACATCGACGTCCTTCCCTCCGTGTGGAGATATTGCAGAAATATCACGCCGGCGTGACATGGTATAGGCGCTGTAATTGTATCCAGTGTCTGGAGATGGACGCAGAGAGGTCGCGGGAGAGAAGGTGATACTTCTTGGCTTCTCAGGCACGGCGAGAGAGGCAGATGCAGCCGCAGATGCGCGCTCTGTGCTATGCCGAGGTGTCAACCTCGGGCTCATACGTCTCGTCGAGGGGGGGAGTTCTTCTTGACTCGACGCGGCTTAGAGCTGCCGTCACTGCTACCATCATGAGAGCTCTTGGTGGAGGATGCGTAAGTTTGCGAGGGATGACCTTCAGTGTCTGGGACATGGTCCTTCTTGTCCACGGTCGCCGTGAGGTCCTGTTTGGGAGGAGTCAAAGGTCTTCTTGCGCAAGGAGGGATATACCCAGGCGGGAGCTTGGGAGGGAAGGCCGGTTCCTCTCCGTCGTCCTCGCTTGTGGTTGGATATATGTAACTGGCGCTACGGTCGGTGGTCCAAGTATCAAAGGCCGGTAGCGGGGTAGATAATTTAGTATCTGTCCGCTGTGAAGGGTCCGAGGGGCCAGGACGAGGCGTTATAAGATTATCGTTATCTTCAGATCCTGAAGGATCTGTCATGGAGGATTGAGAATGAGATTCCTCCTCCCGCTCGGACGTGCTGACCGGGGTGCATGGCAAAGGCATGGCAAGAGTGGGCAGATCTGATGCCGCACGCAGACGGTATTGCGTGATTGGATTGTGACCAATGTGGCGGATCTTGGTACTCAAGATCAGAAACACAAATGGCGTGCGTGAGAGGCTTATCGCAGTGACCTGTCACAGATCGTGATATTTTTGCCCAATGCTTCGACAGCTTAATATGCTTTTGGTCCGGCTTGATAGATCTTTTAGGTCTTTTGGAACCTTCCAGACCTATTGCGCAATATTAGCCACTATAGAAAGCAACAAGTAGTAGCTTTGTTCCAGGGCAAGAGCAACAAGAGACCACTGCAAGCTTGAGCTGGATCAGAGACACCAAAGGCTCAAAGGCGAGTTGCCTATTCGTATCAACCTAAGTGTGGAAACGGTACCACGAATACCAATTCTGTTCACACGCAACGGCTTGCGACAGCATCATAGCCTTGGTCATGCAGAAAGTGGCAGTGGATAGCGTGTAAAATGAGGTGCTTGCGTGTTGAGATGAGGTGCTGTTGCTCGCTAATGTACGTTTTGTCAAGTCTTCGGAAGCCGCCTGGATGTCGCTTCATGTCGAGGGAGCTGCGGTCGGGTGAGATGCGGGGATTGTGGATACCTTGTCGGGAAAGCTTCCGTATGAAGCTTGATAATGCTCTGATTATCTGCTTATCATGGCGTGGCATGACCATGTTTGCTACGAAATATATAGACTTCATCTCTGTGATGATGGCGGTCAGGAGCTTTCTATAAGGTAGCATAGAAAAGCTCTTTACTACAGCATTGAGCAGGTCCTTGCAGCACAGAGGCTGTCATGGCGCGACATGGCAACATGTCAAGCGTGTAGTGCGACCAAGTAATCGCTTTTATCCCCCCAGTCCTGTTCATTACGCATCAAATAGTGTATCGTCCGAATTGGTATAGACTTTTCAACCTTCCATTCCGACCTCGGCGGTGCCTCTGGCATTGGCGTTTCTCGAGCTCTTGATAATGGCCTTGACGACGCGCTCGACCTCATCCCAATCCTCGGTATCAAGCTTGGTAGGGTTGATACTCAGCTCTTCACAGATGTGCTTGAACAAACCCCAACTTTGCACGTCATGGACAAGAGTGAGGGCGACACCGACTTTGCCGAAACGTCCAGTACGACCAACACGATGGAGGAATGTCTCAGCGTCGGGGAGTGGTTGTTTGGGGTTGGCCGGGTTAGGCTTGTCCGGCACGTCGTAATTGATGACCATGGAGACGGACTGGACATCAATACCACGGGCGAGGACGTTGGTAGTGATGAGGACCTTGGCCTTGCCCTCGCGGAAGTCGTCAATGACCTTATCACGTTCAACACCTTCGAGACCACCGGTCAAGGTAACGACATGGTGACCTTCGTTGGTCATGCGTGTCTGGAGCTCAGTCGCTGTATCACGGCGCTGTGATGAGAGTCAGACATGTGGATCAGGTATCTCGTGGGGGAGGACGACAAACCTTGACGAAGATAATGGACGAGGCGATTGTCATAAGACCGTAGAATTTGATGAGAGCATCGTACTTGTCAGAGTCTCGACTGACGTCAAGGTACATTTGTTTGATCCCTTTAACGGTGAGGTTGGTACGCTCGAGCTGGATGTTGTTGGCGCCGGGAGCGAAGAGTTGGGCAAAACTCATGACGTTCTCGGGGTAGGTGGCCGAGAAGAGGACGACCTGTACTTCGCGAGGCAGAAGACTGTTGTTGGAAGAGTCAGTCGATTTTTCTCAGTCTTGACGCCGTATTTCATCTTCATACCTCTTGACACGCTTGCACTGATCACCGAGACCCTGCTGGTCAAGCATGTTGTCGGCCTCGTCCAAAACCAAACACCTGATGCCTTGTGCCTTTAACTGCTTCCTCCTGATCAGGTCAACGACGGTGCCAGGAGTACCGACAATGACATGACCGTGGACCTCCTTCCCGCGCATACTAGGGTCAGGAACGGCCTGGTAAGTCTCAAGGCCCTCCATGTGCTGTCCCATGATCTGAACGACACCACAGATCTGTCTGGCGAGCTCACGCGACGGAGCGAGGACAAGGGCCTGGGCTTGTTTGCGTGAAACATCGATACGCGAGAGAATGTTCAAGACAAAGGCAGCCGTCTTGCCAGTACCGGATTGCGACTGGCCGATGAGGTTTTGAGGAGGGTCCTTGAGGAGGAGGGGAAGAGCGCGCTCTTGAATCTTTGAGGGCTTGTTGAAGGACAAGGTGGCAATGCCCTTTTGGAGTGCCTCAGAGCTGGCATTACGGTCAGTAGTCGTCGTGCGATGGAGGGACGGAACGACTCACAGGTCGAGATCACCAAAGCTTTTGATCGAGTAGAGGGGGTCATTTGGATTGGCTTGTTGATCCGATAGGGTGACATTAACATCGAACTCTGGCTCAAGCAGACCAGTGCTGCCTAGTTGGAATTCGGATGCACCATCAGTCTGGCCTTCGGCATTGTTGTTATTTTCCTCCTCCATGCTCTGTTCTGCCCAGTCGGTTGTGGTGGCTGGAGCGGTGGTGGATGCTGAGAGGTGATATGAGTCAATTGAATGATGATTGGGCCAAGCTGAAGCAAGAGGGCACCGACCATTTGGGAAAGTGATGCGGTCAGCAAGCGATATCGACTCGGCCGGTGCCTGAGATGAGTTTCCTTCAGACATAATTATTGTTGTGCGGGGGTGCACAGAGCAAGAGATGGCAACCAAGGAATGTGGTGAGTGTGTTTGCAGATACGAACCTCGTCACGCGACGACGGGGCGGCAAGATGTGATGGAAAAATTGAGAGAAAGCCACAAGGAATTAATGGATGGTTCTGGTCGATCTGAGTTGTTGAAGTGTGACGTGTGATTATTGGTGATGGTTGTGCCATTTCTTAAATCAGGTAGAGGGGCAGACAGCTGCATCTCTTGGCGCACATGAGTCATGAACCCTGTGCCTGATACTGTACCTCAATGACAGAGGACGGAGGACGGAGGACGGAGGACGGAAAACGGAGTATTCGGCCCGCAACCACGCGTAGATGCGCCTGCCCTACTCATACAAGTACCGTCCCCACTGTCCTTAGCCTATAAGGCTTGCCCCACTCAGGTATCGACCAAGGACATCAATACCCGGTTGCTCGTTTACTCCACTTGTACACTTGTGACTCTGTATTGTTGATCTGTGTTGTTGACCTCTCTTTCATGCATACGATCAGTCACACGACCGAGTTCGAGACATGGCGGAACTAGATATCGCGCCCCAATTTGGCGCCGAATTGAAGGCATGCCTATCTTAATCATGTGTCCTGTATTTAGTTAACATGCAGATCTGACCTGATTCACAGGACGGCTTCAAACCAGTCAATGCCTGGGTAATAATTCCCTTGCCCTTCTGAGCACCACCTCATTCGTTCAATACCGATAACTGACACGACGACCCCAGGTATCCAATGGAATAGCATGGCTCGACGACATTCAATCATTCTACCGAGAACGAAGCGCCATCGAGAAGGAATACAGCCAGAAACTCGCGACTCTGGCCAAGAAATATTTTGAGAAGAAGGCCAAAAAGTGCAGCACTCTCAGCGTGGGAGAGAGTCCCACTGTCACCCCTGGCAGTCTGGAGAGTGCTTCCATGACCACATGGACCGTACAGCTCACCACTCTCGAGAGCCGTGCTGAACAGCATGATCGCTTTGCCACCCAACTCATCCAGAACCTGGCGGATCCAATCAAGCAGCTCGGCAACCGTTACGAGGATCTCAGGAAACACCATGCCGACTATGCTGCCAAACTGGAGAAGGAGCGAGACAGCTCGTACGGAGATCTTAAAAAGACAAAGGGCAAATACGACGGCGTGTGTCAAGAAGTGGAGAATAAGAGAAAGAAGATTGAGGGCAGCTATGATTCCTCAAAGACCAAGGCTCAGGCTGCATACCAGCAGCAGATGGCCGACATGCGCAACATGAAGAACCAATACCTCATCACAATCAACGTCATCAACAAGCAAAAGGAGAGATATTATCACGAATACGTCCCCGAAGTCCTCGACTCTCTGCAGGATCTCTCCGAAACCCGTGTCGCCAAGCTCAACACTCTCTGGCTGACTGCTGCCACCATTGAGACCCAGACTCTCACACGCTCCACCGAGCTCCTCAACCACCTGTCCTCGGAGATTCCCCGCAATAACCCAGTCTTAGACTCGATGATGTTTGTCCGTCACAACTCCTCCGCCTGGCAAGATCCACCAGACTTTGTCTTTGAACCTTCACCGGTCTGGCTGGATGATGACGCCATGGCCACCGACGACACGAGCAAGACTTTCCTTAGGAACATTTATTTGAAGAGCAAGGGTGACTTGACGGAGCTGAGAAAAGAAGTCGATCAAAAGCGGAGGGAGGTCGAAGGCGCGAAACGTGTGCTGCAAGCAATCCGAGCGGGCCAAGACAAGCGCGACGAGGTCGAAATCGTACGCGCACGATTCTCACTACAAGAGTCTGTTCACGAGTCTGAGCGGAGGAAAATTACTGCAGAGATTGAGGTCAGCACCATTGCCACGTCCGTGGGAGATCTCAGTATAGGCGCTCGGAATCACGCCTTTAAATCGCAAACCTTCAAGATACCCACCAGTTGCGACCTGTGTGGCGATCGTATCTGGGGCCTGTCCGCCAAAGGTTCCGAATGTACAGACTGTGGCTTCACATGTCACAACAAGTGTCAGATGAAGGTTCCTGCAGACTGCCCTGGCCCTGTGGAGAAGTCAGGATGGAAGAAACTCAAGGCCGAACGACAGGCCGCCGCGCAAGCAATGCCTGCACCCATCAGCACGACTAATGGTCATTCGCCTTCTTCTGATTCTGTCAACAGCCTGCCTCGTCTTAGTAGAAGCGATACTATGGGCAGCATGAACACTCTCAGTTCAGGCTACGCCGCGAGCGCTCAACGAAGCGTCTCGGGTATTGTTCCTCAACTTACTGGCGATTCAAACATTGGCAGATCGAATACTGTCGTGAGGAATCGCGTCCTAGCCCCACCGCCCGAAATCTATGCCAACGGCTCGTCTGGACAATCCGAACAACCAAGAGGTAAAATGCTCTACTCCTTCGCCGGTAGCGGTGGAGACGAGCTGAGCATTGACGAAGGGGATGAGTTCACCATTCTCGATCCCGATGGTAAGTCTTAACTTTCCCTGTTTGTCCAGCATTCGACTAACCACATCACAGACGGCAGCGGCTGGGTCAGAGTCCGCTCCTCACGCGCTGGCGAAGGCCTGATACCCTCATCTTACATGGAGACCCTACCTCCAGCCCCGTCTCCCTTCCACGACGACTCTCACCCAGCCGCCTCACGGCCCCGCTCTGTCGGCAGCGTCTCGTCGGCCGGAGGAAAGAAAAAGGGTCCGGCCGTCGCACCTAAGCGTGGCGCCAAAAAGATTAAGTATGTCGAAGCGCTTTACACTTACGAGGCCGGGGGCGAAGGTGAGGCCAGTATGGACGAGGGCGAGAGACTGGTTCTCATCGGACCTGATCAGGGAGACGGATGGTGTGAGGTGGAACGGCAGGGAGACAAGACTAGAGGTGTTGTGCCCGCCAACTGGGTCAAGGAGGTTTAGAACAGATGTGAGGAGATTGTGTATATTCTTTTTTTTCTTTTTCTTTTTTTGACTACATGGCAGTCTCAGGTCTGGTTAGCGAAGCAAATCGGCTGGCGGTGCTTTTTCCTTTCGCCCCTCCCGTAGTTTTTAAGGATACACTCATGTTTATAAAATGGTATAGGTATCCAAGGGGGTCATAGCTTCCGTTTGGCAGCCACTTGTCATTTCGTACCTGTCTGTTTCTCTATCCTCAGCGACGAGTCATGGAAATCGGCACTAGATATTCAGCATGTTCCGTACCGTTCAAAACACCAGTAATTTTTGTTTTCAGAGCGAGAAAGAGGAGAAATGGCGAGGAGGGATAGGGAGAAAGGAGCAGCAGAAAATCACCTTGACGACGAGGCAAAACGCCGAAATAAGAAAGGCCGTCAAGTGTTGTCTTGTTCAAGAAGAAAGGCTCAAAAAGTAGAGGCAGAGTACTATAAATCCTTCCATCGCAATTCGTAGCCGAACACCGTGCGTCTGAGTAATTCATCCTGTTGGTTGGGATATCGTAATCAGTAATCAATTTTCCCAATTGCGGTTCATATGCAAAAGTCAAAAAAGAACAAACGAGGGGGGGAGGGGAGGGGAGGAGAGGAAAAAGAAACAGAACAGAACAGAACAGAACAGAAACAGAACAGAAACAGAACAGGTTATCAGAATTGGAAATACTCACACCCCGATCCTCCTCAAACATAACCCTATCCATGACCCTTTCGAAAATCTTCTCGACCTCAAACCCGCCCTCGGCCGCCATGTCAAAGAAAGCGAGATCCCTCTCCAGCAGCCAGGGTCGGTACGGCGTGAAGAAAACGAGCGCTCTCGCCCTTACCTCCCTCTTCAACGTCTTCTGGATCGACTCGAGCAATTTCCCGTGTTCGGAGTGATTGAAGAGGAGGTCAGCGAGAATGAGCACGTCGAACCCTTTCTCGTTTCCAGGGAGCGTGGCGAGGAGGGGAGTGACGTCTGCACCCCAGAGGTAGCCTTTTGCCTGGATTTTGGTTGGGCTGACGGGTTGGGCGAGGAGCGCGCAGTGCGAGATGTTGTGGTGGAGGTTCGAGATTAGTTCGGCGTCGGGGTAGTCGGTTACGAGGACGGAGGTGGCGCCGAGGATGCTGGATAGGAGGGAGGGGAGACCGGCGCCGGCGCCGAGTTCGAGGACGCTCTTTGAGTGTGTTGTTGTGGGGTTGCTTTCGAGGTAGGAGGCGAAGACTCGGCCGGCGTTCCAGAGGTGGTGGCCCTGTTGGTGGGTTAGCTGAGGGTCATGTGGATGCTGTTGCATGACTGAGATTGCTTTTCTTTGTTTTTGACGAGAGATGGACGAGATGTGGATTCAAGATTGCCGGGTAGATACTGGCATCTGATCTTTGTTTCAATGGCGATGAGAAATATCGAATGAAAATATGAAAAGATTGTGCACGCGAGCTTCATGACTCTCTTGACAGTAAAATTAAAAATATAGCAACCGCTCGAAAGCGTATCAAGAATAATACCAAGCGGGCACGAGATGAGAAAATAGCTAAATGCACCTACCCAGAGGGGATTATGTCCTACAAGCCTCAATTGCAACTCGCGCCCATCAAGCAGCTTATGTGTTTCAAAGGTAGGTTGCTTCTCCGGCTGATAGAAGCCCTCGGGCTCATCGAAGAGACCATTGTCTTCCACCTCGGAGCTGTCTGAATCCGCCATAACTGATCTTGTGTTCAATAGTTGTCTTGAATGATTGGTGATTTTTTTCCTCTGATTGACGCTTGAGGTACGTTTTAGGTGGGATTCGGGTAGAGCTAGGCTCATTTGGGAACGCAGTTCACTAGATTAGCAAGCATTTTGTTACTCCCGGACGAGATACAGTATGACTGCAGTATACGCTCATGTGACATCTGCCTTGCCAATTGTATTGGTCAATGCCACTCTCAAGGCTCGGCTGGGTGATTAAACACTCTAGCGTACCAATGTGCTGGGAGCTTGAATCCTCTTTCCACAACCTCTGGGCACCCATGATATCCATCTATGGTTACCTGTCTACATGAAGTGTCCCTTGGCACCACTGCTGTTCTCCTGTTGAATATGACAATAAGCTGTATGCATTATAATAGAATCGTCTCCTTAGTAAGTATCTGCAATGACCACTACCAACATTGCACATATAGTTATACATACTGGTCTCCTACGTCAACGTACTCCATTAAACAAAAGGATCGCACGAGCAAGAGTCGCAGATCCTTTCATAATACCATCAGGCAAATCACGCCCAGTCGAACCAAGATAAGCACTCTCATCAAAAACATCATCAAAAAGTCTCCCCCCATGCATTCCACCCTCAGCGACATCAAACTCCACCTCAACGCCATCCCTCATCAGCACATCCACGAACCTCGTGATATCAGACAAGAAAATCTCGTCGCTTCCAGCAGCCACCCAGACTTTACATGTCAAAACCTCCCTCCAAGACCGCCCACCAGCCAGTGCTTTAGTAAAGTCAACAAAGCGGGAAAATCCCTCATTGTTCTGTGACCGCAGCAGCATATCCGCAGTACCCCTGAGATCATGCGCGGAAATGAAATCCCGGTCTTGGTTACGCGCATACGAGACTCCAGACGAGCAGCGCAGATCGATCCAAGGGGAAACGAGATAAACGCCACCACCAGGTGCAGGTACCCCGAGTTCGTGCAGCACGGAAACAAGACACAGCCCCAGATGCCCACCAGCCGAATACCCAACCACACCGATCTTCGCGGTCTCGATCCCTAGGTCTTGGGAGAGATATCTATATCCCGCCACGGCCTGGTTGATCTGAGCAGGGAATCTCGCTTCGGGAGTCAGCGAGTACTCGAGCCCAAACACGGCGATCGAGATGTCCTTTTCTGCTGCTATTTAAGCGATGCGGAGAAAGACGTGGGTTAGTTGTTTGGGACTGCCGACGCGATAACCGCCGCCGTGGAGGTAGTAGAGTACTATATCGCAGGCTGCGGGGGGAGTAGCGTGACCTGGAGCACCTTTGCAGATCCAATGGCCGGAGAAATGCGGGCGACGGATGATCTCATCGTGGAAATTGGAGTTTGAGGCGAGGAAGCGGGGGGAATTGAGGAGTTTGGAGATGTCTGGGTTGTTGAAGGCGCGGTCTATGGAGAGAGGGATATGCGGTAGCAGGCTGGAAATGTCAATTTCTGTGCATGGGATTTAAATTTTGGTTTAGAATAATACTGACCCTCTTATGATTGAGATTGGAAGATCTCGCTTCAAAGCGACTTGATCTTGTCCTAGTGTTGCTAGGCGTCGTAGGATGAACGTGATTAGCAGCCATGGTATCCGGAGTACAGCAAGTATCAGGCGGATCTTGTCCCAGAAGGGCACTTGTCCGACACCTGGATTAGGATTGAATCCGGTCATTTGGTTCGTTAGGGCAATTGTCAAGTCAGCTGCAGAATATACTCGTAGACAGTCTTGTATAAATTATTATACTCGTGTATTAGTCGTTAGGGCTAGGCAGCGACGTACTCGAAGTACGGTACGATACTCGAGTCAGCTCGCTAAAGTGATAGTGGAGTCTGGATTACCTTAAATGGTCCCTATTGTACAATGCAAATGTCACAACAATGTATAATGGTACAATTTCAATTCAAGCCAACCTGGTATAAAACGTAAACAAGACGTCATAGATCGTGATCGGTAAAAGGCCTCCACAAACGAAATTCAAAAGCTCAGGGATAGACAATGTCCGAGTCGCTTAGATAGCCACAGTAGCCATTACTAGCCACCCAAGCACCCTCGCCATTCCTATGCCTGAAACTAAACACTCCCATGTCCTCGTGTTGATCCTGGCATTGCGCAGCACCGGTCCCCGAATCGCCTTCCTCCCGTACAACCACTGATCCAAGCACCTCCTGATTATGCATTATGGTCTGCGATCTTGCATATAGCACACACCTCCCTCGTTGCGGACCTTCAATCTCATAGAGACTGTATGTGCAGGCCAGATCTCCTGCTACACAGGCCACACAGCAGTCATACGCCGACTCGACATGTGGTATGACATGCTCGACCTGTTTGCCCTTAATGCCCGAGGCGATGCCATTTAGACGTTTCTGTCTGCGGTCCACGTAGAGTACATTTTCTGTCGCACATGCAGCGTAACCAGTTATGGTCCGGGTCGCATAGATGTGGTTGGTTTGCGTCACTGTTTCGGTCCCGGTCCAGGTTTGTGTTATGCTGAAGGGAGTTCGTGTTCTGGTGAATGTGTTTGTGATTATTGTGACTGCAGTGCTTGGAGATGGAGATGGGGTGGACGATGAACTGTCCGAGGAGGATGAGATGGGGAGATCAGAAGATGGTAGTGAAGTGGGGAGATTAGAAGAGCTGGTGGTTGCTGCTTTGACGGCTTTTGTGAGATCTGCCGCCCAGTTGTGAGTCTGGAAGTACTTTAACCAATCTCTGCCCTTACGTCTCTCAAGGATGGCCGTAGCCATGACTTGAGGATCCAAGACGGTGGATGTAATTGTTGCATGTATCGTGGTGTTTCTATAAGTCGTCAGCACCGGCAAAGTCGTCGTGCTCGGCCATTCCTGGGTCCAAACAACACGCTCGGTCGTCGAGTACCCCACTTGCTCAGTACAAGACACAGCAGCAGGGTGCCTAGAAGCCAAGGGTTTATTGGCTCTGGTCGAGAGGCTTGTGTCTCGAATCTGATGGGGATGACCTGGAAGAGCGGCATCCCAGCCACGCTTGGTGTCCTTGATGGGTTTAAATCCGGTAGAAGCCGGGATCCATGATGTCGTTTTGCTGGTACCGGTGATATTTACAGTCTCGGTATTGGTGATGTATACATGGTGCCAATCTGAAATATATTAGTAACTGTATTATATCAATGCTACAACAACGACATACAAGTGCTTGTCTCAAGAACGGTGCTTGTCGAGTTCCATACTCCATCTGTAGGCACAGCAGTGACCCAGACTGTATCCGCGACTAAATGTGTAGACTTTGTTCTGGTCGGTGTTGGTGTGATGGTAATTACAGGCGTGACAGTTGTATGAAATATCACCGGTCCATGGCTGTATATCTCATGGACCGTAGTCGTGGGTAGAGATCCTTCCAACGAAAGCTCGGCATATCTTGTTGCGCAAAGAAGTGATGTAGTGGTGAGGAAATCGCTCTCGATAAGCATACCAAGCGCGACGGGCAAGGTCAGCGACCGGGCGATCAAAGAAAGCAGCATCGTTGAAGAGAGATGAACGAGAAACAGCGAGAGATGCATGCGCTATACCTACCAGTCAAACCTCCTTTAGACCCTTGTATCGGGGTTCGTCGCATGGCGCCAACAACGGTCGCTTGAAAGACTTATTGGGCGCTATACCAACAAACACAGATACAGGCGCTTACCTGAAGTGCACAGCCGTTTCGCAGACGCAGCAAGGCAAAGCAGAAGACGGGAACATTGTGATGATCCTTGCCTCGATCTTGTACAACGATATTGTAACGTGTCTCACTAGGAGCATATACACTGACTGCTCTTTGTTGAAAGGAGAGATGATTGTCAGTGGGGGTTTTCAAGTAGTTCAAACGGTCAAGCAGGTCGAGGTCCGTCTGATAACACTACTATCTCCTGCCAAGCCAAGACGCCACAACCTTTCCACTATGCAAGCATGTTTGACAAAAGTTCAAAATTTATGAAGATTTACATTCAATATACGAAACGACGGGAGTCAATACCGAAAACCAGTCCGGCCAAAATCATCCACTCATCTCCCAGAACGCCGACTCCCACGGTATATGCTGTGGAGAGCTCATCCCTTTCCATTCCCCTTGTTGACATGCACCGACTTTTGCCTTATTTTTGTTTTCGTGACGCTGTATGAAAGACACCGGGTATTATGCGAGAATGCTGCTTTACATGATGATAGCAGGAATCTCGACGTTCTGTTTGATGCTCTTGTGAGGAAGGACGCTTCCACCGTTGACGTAGATCTCGTCGCCGATAGTAACATCATCACCGAGCACGCAAATGTTTTCCAATCTTGCCCATCTACCGACAACGCTGTTCCATCCTACAATAGTGCTCTTGACCCAGGCGTGCTCCTTGATCTTGGAGGCTGATAGCAGCACGCATCGTTGAAGTCGCACACCATCGCCAATGACACAGTTGGGACCGATGACGACATTAGGACCAATCTTGCAGTTCTTTCCAATGGTTGCCGAGGGATCAATCATGACGTTGCCGCCGTGAATGAAGGGCTCGGATGTTGAGGTGAGCTCCTTGGAGCCCTTCTTTGCGAGAGAAGAGAGGTAGAGGCAGGTTCCGGAAAGGAAGTCCTTGGGCTGACCGACATCCATCCAGAAACCTTCGAGGTCGAAGGAGTGAAGCTGACCGTCCTTGGTCATGGATGGGAAAGTCTCCTGCTCGATAGAGGTGGGTCTGAGTTCGATTCTCTTGAGGACACTGGGGTTGAGGATGTAGATTCCGGCGTTGATGCGGTTTCCAACAAACTCGACAGGCTTCTCAACGAAACGGTCGATTCTTGAGGCGTGGTTTGGCTTGTGAACAACGACACCGTACTTGGAAGGCTCCTCGACCTTGGTGACGACAATGGTGCCCTCCTCGCCGTGCGCCTTGTGAAAGTCTGCGAGTTGCTTGAATGGGTAGTCGCAGATGACATCAGAGTTGAGGACGAAGAAGGGAGTGTCGTCCTTGCCCAGAATCTTCTCGGCGAGCTTGAGAGGACCAGCGGTTCCGAGAGGCTCGGTCTCGACGGAGAACTCGATCTTGACGTTGTAGGTTTCCTCGTACTGGCTCTGTGTTAGCGGATTCAAAAATGTTTCTGAAGTATTCAGTGGATCCCACCTTCTTCAATGCCTGGGTCATAATCTCGGGTCTGTAGTTGACGGCAAGCACAATGTCGGTGACACCAGCAGCTGCGAGGGCCTCGACCTGATGCAGAATCATGGGCTTGTTTCCGAACTCGACCAGCGGCTTCGGGAGGGTGAGAGTCTTGCCATTGTCAGCGATTGGTGGTGTTGTGCTTGTTGTGCGACGGTCGAGTCGAGTCCCCTGAACGGGTCGTCGTCTCTTCACGCGCTTGTCAAGAAACGTACAAGAGGTCGGAGACGGGTACCGAAACCGCCGACAAGAATGAGAGCTGCGCATCTTGTCAGTGTCTTCTCTGGCGTAAGGTAGTTATGCGCTGCTGTGAATGCTACTCACCCTTCATATTGTTGTTTGGGCGGGTGGGTTTGGATTGATTTAGGTAGGCGGGGTAGCTGTCTGTGGATGCGGAGGGTGTAAGGTAGTTATGAAGAGTCTGTGAAGCGACAGAAAGGAGCGAACAGTGTATTAAAAGTGATTTTGTTCAATGGACAGGAGCACACAGAGACTTTCAGAGGTTGAATGTGCAGAGACAACAAGTTGCATTTGAAGGAGGCTGTGGACCCCTTGGAAGTTGGGGGACAAGTTGCCCTTCGGTCCCTTCCACAACTTGGAACCACGAAACTCGGTCACGCCCCGGGCCTAGCCGACGCCAATCCACGCCCGAATCCACGTTCCCCCTTACTGACTTCTAATTTGGGCTCGTCAGACCCGTATCGTTGCTGAACTCTCCTGACAGACTCCTGATACTCGTATGCTTGAGGTATGAAAAGGTGCTGTGTTGTTTTTGTGTATATTGCTTTTGCATGTATCGAACACGACTACCATTCCTATACAGCTCTCTTTTTTTTTTCTTTCAATTGCCCGCACAATGTCTTTCTATGTATGCGCCTGCAACGCCGCGCCGTTGAAGATCATCAAGTCCGCGCAATCCTTCCACGACCACTTCCAAATCCGTCAAATGTCAATCATTCGTTGTAGTGATATACCTGTGTATTGTTAGAGATATGAGCTGCGTCGCATTTCTAAAAAAACAAATCTCGACTTACGTGATAATTGGGAGCTCCCCAACTGCTCCACCCCAATCGCTTGGCCATCTTTGCGAAACCTTCAGTCTCAATCAGATGATAGAATGGGAAGGGTGGAAACATGGCGCCGTCTCTGTGTACATCAGCCTTGACGAGGAGAGCTGTGCCACCCACGCCGTCAAGGTTGATGATTTCTCGTGGGTCGCCGTTAGCGTCTGTCATGTCAGTGGTGAATGAGAAATGAGGATATTGCGTCTTCACGTACTGCCCATGTAGGCCATCAGACTCCTGTATGTAGCCATCTCTGCATATCCCTCGAGAAGAATCTCGTCAGGTCCCATCTTGTTTGCCAGACTTTGTGCCGTCGCGCTATCGATCCAGCTGTTGAAATCATAGGGTCTGACATCCATTGCACCCTTGTCCTTGTTGTAGTAGCGTTGGAAGCAGTTGGGTACGATGATGGGCTTGTCGTGACTGGCCATATCTTGGATCAATGTGGGAGGAGTCTCGACAATGTCGGAATCGAGCCAGAGCACCCATGATGTTGTGGGGCCCAGAGTGGTGAACAACAGAGCATTGCGCGCGCGGGACATGGCGGCGCGGCGCTCCTTTTGATTTGCCATTGCGTGTCGCTCGCTCTCGGCCTGAGATGAGAGCGGCGGCTCCTCGTCCTGACGGAGGATGGTGATGGAAGCGAAGCGCTTGCTGGCCGTGCCCGACTGCGTCTTTGCAATGCGCTCTTGCAACAGTCGCGTGGCCTCGTTGCCTTCTCGTCCCTTGGGAATGATGAAGCCCAGACTGATCAGCTCATGTGGGTAGGTGAGACTGAGCAGATTGTCCCAGTACTCTTGATAGAAACGAGCTAGCGGGGTGAGGATGAGGACGCTCTCGCTGTTTCCGATGGGGTCGGCAGTGTTGGTGACATTGTTCATGTGATAATGCACAACTGGTGGCGGAGGAGATCTCTCTCCAGCCTTCAATGTCGACTTGAAGAAGGGTAATGATGGCGGCGATAGAGCGTTCGAAGCGGCATCTTTAGATTTGAGAAGTTGACGTGCACCTGGCACATGCAGCGGTACGTTGGATTCTGAAGAGAATAAAAAGATTAAGAAGCCAATGGTAAGCAGTCCGGCCAGAACTATGGTTATCGGATTGGTGCGACGAAGGGAGCGCGCGACTGCCATGTTCGATTGCTGAGGGAAGGGGGAAGAAGATGACGCGGTCAAATGAGCTCGTAGATGGTCAGCATGCGCACGAGGGAGTCCAGGACGGATTTAAAATGTCGCGGCGTGATACGAGCCGTTCGAGGTCGTGCTTACTTTGTGTTAAGTTTGTATTTGTAGTCTTAGATAAAAGGGGAGCCGAAGAGTAGGCTATCGGCTCAACTCGCAACTCAAACTCATCTCTCGCAGCTTTGGTACTGCTAGACTATTCCACCTCTTGCGTAAACAGATGAAGCGGACTGGAGCGTGTGAGGTACGTGGCAGGCGGCTACAATTCAAAAGAGCACTTTCCTACCTTACGCTTTTCCACCTTTGAGACGTGTCACCGGAGCTCGGAAGTAGTGTGGAGTTGAGTGCCCTGTTCATTTCTATAGGGCTGGTGGGCATCGTGAAACGCAGATTGAAAGCTTGGCATGGATTCGATGACGACGGGAATGGATTGATATGCGAAGCTGCCCGTCTGTTTAATCAATAATATTCTGATACCAAGTCACTCTTTTTATTAGGGAAAAGACATCTTCCCTTGAACAGGCCCAATGTTACGGTGCAGAGTAGTGGGAGCAAATAGAGCTTCATTGTGTTCATTTGCCAGCCCAGCATGTAGTGCCGTACGATCTTTTCAATCTGCATCAATTAAGAAGCTAGCGACTCCAGTCGATGGGCCTCTCGATCATGGTGATCGACCTCTAATTCGGAAGCAAGTCGTCTACAACACCGGTCGGAAATGGACTGTGGTTGCAAACGCGCAGAAGCGGAATAAACAGGTTTCACAGGAAAAAAAGAGCTCGAGCATACTTGGCCGCGCTTGTTCAGTCTTGACATCAAGTCCGCAGTCCACTTCTCTCAAGCATCTGCTAGAACAACTTCCGAAATTGATGTTGAAGACAGGCCATTTTAAGAAAGACTTTGCCCTCCTGGTTTTCCTAGTCACTCCTGCATATGCTTCAAACGCCCGCCACGACACCGATTTGTTTGAGCAGACAATACAACGGATATATCCTAGAGCTGCTGACCCAGATCGTTATTCACTCAACATACACAGTCTTGTGGCTGTTGTCGATAAATTACCACAACCAAGTGCCTCTATCCACCACCTCGCAGTCAAGGATGCTGGCTCAGAAGGCCTTGCTTTCATGTTCACTGACGATCCCGCCGATGCGCCTGGCATCTCCGTTGAAGAGGCCGAAGACATATCAAAATCCATCCGTGATGTAGCCAGCTCATTGCAAGTTCGTCGAAGTCTAACCTTTGACATATTAACCGAACGAACTTACCACGGGAAATCTGAAGGAGAAGACAGCTCGTCAGGCTCTAGTTCCCGCTCTTATTCTGTACAGGTGCCTCTCGCAAACACCATTTTCCACAATGGCCTTCCCACCACCATGATCCACACTCGACACAAGAAGGAACAAGGCGAACCTCATCAGATAGTCTCATCCCGATATTTGAACAACCAGACTCTGCGCTTGCCATTCTTCGCTGCGAATGAACAAGGCTCTAACCTTACCTTGACTGCTCCGCTCGTCCCTCTGACTGAAGCTCGGTCTGTTGTTGCTTGCATGGGAAACATCGTACGTCGCCTAGCATCAGGGCCACATGATCCTTCAAAAACGTCTGACGACAATACAATCCTGGCCTCTCATGAACTTGAGGAATCAGTACAAGCTTATTTCAGCGCTCGTGAGATCCCACCACAGACCGTCTCTGTCTGGGCGCTTGTAATCCCTAAGGAAGCCTTTTCAATCTACTCGACGTCCATGGTGGACATTCTGCATCCTCAAAACCTCAAACAGCGTTGGAAGGACAACGCTCTGAATTGGATTGAGTCAGCAGCACATACTCCCCTATCTTTACTGCAGCACCATGCTAGACTACACAAAGTCCTATCTGGTGGAGGTGGATGGGGAAAGAAAGCAGGTCTGCTCTCCCTCGATCCCGATTTCTCCTACTTGTCCGAAGAGTCTGGAATGCCAGCATTGCCCTTCTTCGCAGATAACGACCCTGAAGTCGAGCAAGAATCCGCTCTGCGGAATATCGTCAGTCCAGGAGACTATATCCAGTTTTACATGGCTCCTACTTCGTCCGCAGACGAGCAAATACCTCTCTACACTGTGCCAGAGCGCAACCTCAAGCAGCAATCAGCCGAGTTTGGAATCATTCCCAGCACGGTTGACTCGATGCCACTGGCAACCGAAAAGGAAATCAATGATGGAAAGGGTTTTAAGCTTTATCAAGCTCACTTTGGTGCGCTTTCCGAGGTTGGAATCGCTTTGACAATCCACAAACATGATCTCAACAATCGTCAGCACGTCGAGCAGTTGAACCAGACCAAGATTGACGTTCCATTTGGGCGCTTCACTTTATTGTCATCAGAAGAGGGCGAGACCACATCTTCGTCGGAGCTGGGCGGCCAAAGCACTAACCTGGAGAGCCTTTGGGAACAATTCGGAGACAGCGAGAAGTCTCCCCACAACGAAGAGGAGTAAGTCTGCCAGTCATCAACACGTTGATAATAACATCTTCTCACGCGAATCTGACAGCAACGTAGCATCACTCCGGTCGGACAAGGCTCCAAGCGCGGATCCTCATGATCCCTCAGAGAAGAAGCTTTCGAAACTGTCGTGGGCCAAGCAAAAACTTATCCGCAGATGGATCCTGCAGCAACTTGGTTTGGAAGGAGTTTCGCCCCCACTTAGTTTCCATCAAACGTTATTGAGATTTGACGAAGCAAAGGATAAGCTTGGTGACAACATCGTCCTCTCAGAACACCTGAAAGCAGCGCTTATAAGAGCTCGGGCCATAGAGCAGGCGTCGGTAGACAATGGTAATGCAAGGACGGAACAGACAGTGAAACGGCACGAGCATGCGAGAAAGTCCGAGCCCATAGAGCAGGCGTCGGTAGACAATGATAACGCAAGGACGAAACAGACAGTGGAACGGCAAGAGCATGCGACAAAGAAGAAACTGTCCGAGCTCATAGAGCAGGCGTTAGTAGACAATGGTAACGCAAGGACGAAACAGACAGTGGATATGCTGCAGCAAGACACGAGGACATCCTCACAGGAAACTCGTCTGCAAAGACCTATGACGATAAGAAAAATTGAGCAGGCCAAGGATGACCCTGAGGCGGTCGCATACGCGAGGAAGACATGGGTGAAAGAGGACATCATCGCATGGTTCGCGAAGAAATCGAACGAGTCTGGACGTTTAGAAAGACTCCAAGCACAACAGACTTACCGAGATGAAGTGGCCGCATCGGAGCAGGCATGGACAAGATTACAGGAGGAACTAGCTGCCGTGCCTGGCGATGAAGCGAGCAAGAAAGCAGAAAAAGATGAGCAGGCCACCAAGCAAGCGCCTGAAGTGGCGGATGGTGTCAGAAAGCTCTTTGGACTTTGAGCCATGAACCATGTCCTCGATGTAGAATGATACCCTAAGAGTGAGAATCTCTCAATACCAACCACTCTCGACTCTGTGTGCAATACCAGTCGACGGAAGCTTGTTGACAATCCCTTGCAGTGCTGGATATTTCAGCCCCGACGAGGAATGTATCCACGATAGCACAGGCGCATCTCGATATCGGAATGTCACAGCCAACAACTCTCCCTTTCTCCCTCTCATCATGACAAGTATCAAACCCTCAACCACCATGCCAAAAATGACACCACTCGCCCAACGCGTCCTCGCACTATCCGTCCTGACAACCCTCTGCATCTACCTCACCATCACAATCTTCAAAGGGACCCACCACCTCGCCGCCACAAGCCTGACACACTACACCAGCAACATCTTCACAACCACAACTGCAACCCCCGCACCCCCCCTCAAACTCAGCGTCAAAGATGTGACCAGCACCGCCCTAACCCCCGACGGCGAATCCCTAGCCTACGTGACCTTCCTCTCCGGCACAATGGCCAACACGTCCGACCCCATCCTCTCAAACGATGTCTACTTCGTCGCGACACGCATGCTAACCTACCAACTCCTGCACCAACCACACACAGCGACGCGTTCCAAAATCCCGCTGATAGTGCTGCTGACCTCGGACGTCATGCCCGCCAAGCGCGCGCGCCTCGACGCAGATGGCGCGATTACGGTAGAAGTCGATTACGTGCACACGCCTGTCTGGCTGACGGGCGAGCAGCCCCAGTGGAAAGACATAATGACCAAGTTGCGGGCATGGCAGCTCGCCAAGATCGACCGCGCGCTGTTTCTAGACGGAGACATGATATTGCAGGGGCCTCTGGACGGCGTCTTCGACGCGCCGGGGACGGGGGTGCAAGAGCGGATGGAGCCGCTGGCCAACGCGAAGAGCGTCGAGGACGAGGTGCCGCGGCGGTACTGTTTCGCGAGCATGAGCGAGGCGCGGCCGTATCACGAGTACCCGCCTTCCGTCGCCAATGGCGGGTTCAAGGAGGTAGGGTATTTCAATGCTGGGTTTTTTGTGTTTGGACCCGGGCAGGAGATGTTTGAGTATTATTCTGCACTGCTCAATCGGGATGATAGTTTCGATCCGAGGTATATTGAGCAGAATTTGCTTAATTATGCGCATAGGTTGGAGGGGAGGTTGCCGTGGCAGGAGCCGGATTCGAGATGGAATGTTCGTTTTCCTGGCATGGCGGATTGGGAAGGGGTGCTGTTAGCTTGCATGATAAGTGGTGGATTCCGGATATCGATGGCAGCTTGATGCCGCATTATGAGGCTGTCAGATGGAGGATGGAGGGCTACTTTCAGGCGCGGGACAAGCACCTGAGGTGACTGTTGTTGGGATTTGATCGGCTTTATATTGTGCGAGACACTTGTTTTACTTCAGCCCAAGACAATCTACTTATGCTTGAATGCTTTTGCTCCTGTTTTCATAGCTATGTGCATGACCTTGTCCGCGCCAGCGCCTGTGGCCTTTTACAATTTGTATACATGAGAATTGGAAGAAAGTGTATGAAATGTCTCACATTCCGCTTCCTTTGTTGATGGTCCGCCTTTAGTCTTGTCCTCTCTCAGGAGGCCTGCGGTATTGGTGTTATACTCAGCCCTCTGGCTATTTTTGCTGCCGAGAGATATTCATGACATGTAAGGTATTGAACATCATGGTACACAGTACAAGCTGTCCTTTGACTGCTGACTTGTAATTACCAGCCATACCCGTTCAGAGGATACGGCATACATTGAGCCAGTAATTGGCTTGCCGATATCATGGCGTATATCTGGCGGTATGAGCTGAGGTTCTAATCACTCCGGAAAGCTGTCCGGGTTTTGGATCGGTGGTTGTTATGTCCTGTCAACTTGGACATTCACACTCAATGCATCTGATGCCAATCGCCAGACTGGAGGAATATCGCAGGATCAACAGTCATCCCAGTATTAAACGAAACACCAGGATCCTGCGGCTCAGCATGCTGTACTTCAGGCCACAGAGGAGCATCATGCATCGGCTGAGGAAAGGGCGAGCCTTGGGCTGTCGAAGGACCAGTACTACTACCGCCACCACAGCAGGATTTCGGTACGGAAGGAGGCGGCATGGCGCTTGGCGGAATGAACTCATTTGCATCCAAGTGACCGTCTCGCCCACATTGCCGTGACCAAGCGCCATTCTGATTCAAGTCTTGCATGACTTCTGGACAGTTTGTGCAAGTACACATGGTCGAGGCGCATCGAGGACAAGGGAATTGCTGCGTTGGTGCCGAGGGAGGAAAAGTCCAGTTCTGGAAAGGGTGAACTTGCTGGCGTTGTGGAGCCTTAGCCGAGCAGCACGATTGAGTGACGTTCTGAATCGGATTTGGCGGTTGTGACGGGTCGAATTGCGTTTCTGTCTCCATTTCAAAGTCGCGCATGGCCGGCAAGGGTACCGATTGATAGAATGGAGCCGCAGGAGAGGTTGTAAAATTAGGAGGCACAAAGGGTTGTGAAATTGGCATCTCTGGGTTCAAGTGCATCTGCTCTAATCTCATCGTCTCTGGTCCCACGAGGTATTGAGGTTGATGGAATGGCAAGTATTCCGGCCGAGGTTGCAGCCACTGCACTGGAGGAACTGGAGGCTGTGACACGCTACCCGGAATACCAGGCGTATGCGCAGGACTAAATTGCTGAAATTGAGGAGATGGCTGATATATCGGGACATGTGGTACATCGGTTGTCCAATTCAAAGGATGCGGACCAGGAACAGCATTCCCTTGAGGACCACCAACGCCAAACATTTGCGACCGTGGTACCAAAGGCGGATCAGGTGCAGATGAAAATGATCCGTTGGATACTGGAGTGAAGGGTGAAGTTGGTTGAGAATAGAGGGCGCCTCTCTGCTGGGCTGCATCCAGCTCCTCTCGAGTGTCGTACATTTGAACATGTACTTGATGTCCTGCCTCGACTTGATCCCACTGTTCGCTCGTCAAGACACAGCACAAAGTACGTTTGGCTAGACAGTCACATTGGGCGGCTTTCGGATGCCCACATTGTCTCGCTGGCCTTCCCGGTGCGGGCCGCCTAAACATGATTTTGCCTCGATGTTTCTTCGGGTCACACAGTGGCGCCCTGTGGCCATCAATACATGTCTTGCTGAGATCAGGTCAGCATGGGAGTTTCTCATCGACATAGTACATGGGCAACAAGTCATGTGATGGATTGTGGCACTGACCAGGCAAATTTGTAGGATTCGCCATTACGAGAGTTCACCAAAGTGATGAGATCTTTTGGTGCCTGGCTACCCTTGGTCGAAGGGGGTTGGCTTCCATCGTTGTTCTGGATGGTCATAACCGCAGACCTATTGGCATGTGGCGGAGATTTTATGTTTGAGAGAGATTGAGTCAAAAGTTAAAGGTGGTTCTCGAATTTGGACCGGAAGGGGTGAAAATGCGCTTCGGCTTCGCCGCTTGCAATAGGCTTACATCCACTTTCGTAGTGTGATATCAAGCCCTTGTAAGATCGGTTTCGCTCATCTAGAGTCGCAGATCAGACAGTTAACAGAACGTTGACCATGACAAGGCTGAAGATTGCGGCGGGATGAACGCTTGGAAACTTGCTCAAAAAGCGCGGGCCACATGAGAGTTACCACAGTAAGGCGATCGTCTTCCGCAGGACCTGTTAATTCTGCTGTTGTTATAGGGCTATCCTTCCTTGTTGTATCTTATATGCGTCTCGACATCTACATTGGGACTCGTACAAGAAGAGCATACATTGCTCATGGAAGAAGTCGACTGAGGGGCAAGAGGTGGTTGACCTTGATGGTTAACACCGAGGCGAATCCGATTGGTCAGGTTTTCTGACGCGGGGTAAGCTCAGAGCAAAACACTCCTCGTAAATCTCACGTCCTAAGGTCCTAAGCATGTCGAACAAAACCGACATGTGACGGGAGACCTGTGTAGACCTAATACAATCAAAGATTACAGATAGCATGAACCGAAGCAAGTAGCTAGTCAAATCTAATTCAAAGACCATCATTTGTAATCAAAGATGTCGCCTAATTCGCAATATCTATCCCAAACGAAACACTGCGCATCCATTAAACTTCCATCACTTTTCAGAATCAGTCCCCTCGTATTGAAGTTCTGCCAAGACACTCGAGAGGTGATTGGGGTATAACAAGCATGAATGACGGATCAAAACTTAAAGGGCCATTTTTGTTCTTGCTACAATCAAACTAATAGATATTCATGCCATCCTTGCCCCTCATTTCAATGCTATCTAGACCATCCAGTCGTCCACCCACAGGCTTGCCTTTCTAGGCGCGACCCCGTACTTTCGTGCTTCACCATTTACCTTCTAGGCAGTGATGGCAGAATAGAATTTGGAGCTCAACGCCACGCCCTTTCTGGCATACTCATCTCCAGCAGTCGGTAGGTAATCCAACTTGTTTTTGTCGAAACCACTCTGTAAACCCGGTTAGCCCTCGTCCTGCACATCAACATTTGTTATTAAGCTTACCCTTTCCTCGCGTCCAACCTTTTCGACCTCCACTTTGACAACACCACTCATGATGCCAACAGCCACCCTTTCCTCCAAGTCAACTCTAGCTTTGTGTCTCACGGCTACCATGCCAGGCAGTGCTCTGACCATGCGCTCCAAGACGCGCTTCTTTTGTTCGAGTTGTTGGTCCCCATGTTTGCCTTCGAGATCGATCAGGTGGATGTAATCAAAGTACACCTGTCCGCCAACTTCCCATCCATCAATCCGAATGCTCTGGTCGAGAGCCCCAAAGTCGCCGAGGAGCTCACGCAGACTGTCGTGGTCCTGCGAGATGACGCCGTGTGGGCCAACAATACGGCAGAGCACAACGTGGGCTTCGTCGTAGGCACCTGCGCGGAGGAGGTAAGTAGCTTCGGCAACGTGGTTCTCTTCGACCGACCGTGCGTGAAGAGCACGTGCATGCCAGAGCCACGAAGCTGGGATTTTGAGTTCGCCAGTCAGTGTTGCAAGAAGTTCGTCAGTGCTTGATGCGGCAGACAGGGCTGGAGCGCGGCGGTAGAGGATAGAGCGGATATGTGTCTCGCGTGATGCTGAATCTGTCAAGTGCAGAAGAGCCTTGAGGGCAGCGGAAAGTTCGTTGGACGAATCGAGCTGAGCGGCCAGAGATAAACTAAGGGTATCAAGAGTATCGTCTGGGACGTCAGCAGGTGAGACAATGCCCTTGCTGCGAAGAAGGGTGGCGAGTTGCCATGCAAGACGAGCATCGAGAGGGTCGCCCGAGGTAGATGCTGGAGCGAGGAGATCAATAATCGCTGAGCTGTTCACATCCTCGGGTCTTCTGGAGTAGAGCTTCAGCAAGCCAAAAAAGCTGTCCTCCCTTGCTTGCGAGTTCGCATCTTCCCAGGTAGGGTTGAGACCTTGTTCAGTGAAGAACGGAGATGGCCGGACTGTCTCCTGGCCAGAAGCAACGTCCTCGGCATAAGCGTGGACGGCATCGGCAAGCGAATCAGTCTCGTGGTTGGCATACCAGAGACGAAGACCGAATGAGCGGCGCCAGTCAAGGCCGAATCGCGAAGAAATCGTAAAAGTTGAAGCCCTATCTTCTGAAGCGCCGACCTTTCCCTCACTGACGCAGACATTTCCAGCAGCAATCTCGTACAATGCACGGACAGGCTCTGACATTTCGGAAGAAACGTTTTGTGACCTCCAAGCAGCGATTTGCTTCTTCATCATCTCTTTCATCGACGCGTTTCCTGGGAGCTGTGCGATGATTGTAGCGAGGCGGAGGTCATTCCCATCGACTAAAGCGGCACATGCTTCTTCGAGATCTTGGCCACTCAAGAATGCAAGAGCCTTTTCTTCCGCGGTAGCGGCGTCCCTTGCGGCAGTTCTTACGTCCTCATGGACAAGCTCTGCCCAAAACTCTGACAATGCGTCGCGCCGGATACGTTGCTCAAGCTCAGAGATTTTCTGATCGGACAGGCCACGAAGATAGGTTTCACACGAGATCTGAACGGGGTCGAAGAGGATAGAAGCAAGTCTCCAGAGAGCGCGCTCATGTTTGGCCGAAGGTGTGTCCTGCGTCACGCTTTCGGCGAGCGTATGAAAGGTAACGTCGTCGCCTGCTTGAGCTGCTGGCGTTTCGTCCTGCTCAGATACTCTGGTCTGGTCCATCTGCAGTTGCAATGAAGAGGTGATGGCATCATTTGCAGCGAACCTGGCGAAACGAACGTCTCTACCTTCGGAGATGATTGAACGTGTTGCGGTCACCATGGTTCCGTCTACGGCAGGTGCGCTGCCGCCTATTGCGTATACGAGAGTGTTGTCGGCAGTCCAGCTAGGCTTTACGCACTGGTGAAATGCGCGGTCATTCTCACTCATATCTGCAAAGGTGTCGTCGGTTTTGGAACGTTTGGGATAAGGCCACTATATCGAAATGTTTGCTTAGCATTTATTCTTTACTATGTACCTGTTCGAAAGGGGGGGGGGGGGTGGGTAATCAAACCTCGAAACTTTTTGCTCCACCAGTACTCCTCTTCAAAATGTTGCCGGACGGCTCCCAAAGAGAGTTCATAATATCCATGGTAGTGTTGAATGTAGAAGCAGCAAAAACGGACTTGTTCAAAGGCGCCGCACCCATAACGCTGGCTTGACGTTCACGAAGAGCATGACGGTCTTGCTTCTTGGGTGAGACGGTCCGCTGGAGCTGTTCTGCCCAGTCGCCAGTAAGAGCGAGATCCTTCTTGGGGGTGCCTGCAGTGAAAAGGGTAGATTGCTTGAGTATCGATTTTGGCATAAAAGTGTTTTGTTGTTCGGGTTCGGAGATGACATCCTCGTCAATGGGACGAGCCTCTGCCTGGACAGCAAGTTCAGCGGCATTGCCAGAGCCCGAAGAGCGGAATGGGTCTTCAAGCATTGACATGCCGCGCTGCTCTAAAAAAGAGCTATTCTCGTCCTGGGCATCGGTCTCGTCAGCCATGTCTTCATCGTCATAGATTGACTGATCGCCGTCGAAACCGCCCGGCAGGTTCTTGGACGGACCTTTTTTGAAGTCGAACGTATCGTCGGGATTCGAATCTTCCACGCTCGTGTCAGAGGCTTCGTCTTCGTGAGAGACATCTGCGCTTTGTTTGGGAGTTGGGCTCTGCTGGGACTCGGTCTCCATGGCGTACTCCGTCTCATCGTCCTCATCATCCGCAAGGCCATAAGTGGTGAAATGCTGGACGCGGAATATCCAAATGCCAGTCTCGGCATCGTAACTGATGAACTCGGTATTGTCAACACGCTTGAGGCGCTCGAGATGCCTGTCGAAGCGAGGACCCTTGCGCTCATGCACGGGTACCTTGCCACCATGGGAACGAGGCCAGGAATTCTCAAGTGTGACGGTGGACGGAACATTGAGACCCTTGCCCATTGGTGGAGTGATGGCTTCAGTCTCATACACAGTCACGGAGCGGACGTTGAGCTTGACAATATCGCCGAGAATGTTGTCAAGCGGGACATTGGTGAGGTCGACATCGTCAAAATCTATCTTTCCAGTACCGATACGACCAACGGTGAAGCCGTGGACCTTCTTGAGCTGCTCTCGTGAAAGGTTGCGCAGTTCTTCAATAGATGGCGACATCCAATATTGACCAGGCTCTTGGTCTTGTTGCGACTTGGGAAGCTCCTTGCGAGTTTCAACAGGGGCCGCTGGCTCATCTTCGTCGATTTGGGCAAGTTCATTGCCGCGGACTTTCTCCGTTTCCTGGCGAGGAGGAGTACCATTGGTCGTGGCACCATTGGTGATTGGTTCGTCTGTCTCGGTCCTGACAAGAGCACCGGTGCTCTGACTGGATTGGAGAGCAGGTGCCTTGCCTTTGTCTTCACCACCGAAGCTGACGCGCTTCTTGGCGACGGTTGTTGGTTCACTGACAGTGGCACCATCACCAAACAGGTCAGTACGAAGGTTGCGGTCAATCTTCAATCTACGAATACTACCGCCTGCATAAGGACGACTGTTTGGTGTGAATGCGCCAGGAGCCAGGACACTGCTGCTATCTCCATCAGGTGTGAAAGTGTTGCGGAGGTTTGATGCGCTGAAGCTCTTTCCGAGCGACCGGCTTAAGCCTCCAGACTGCAACAAGCTGCTACCCAGTCCATTGGAAGTGAAGCTCTGGGCGCTGCCTGGGGTGCCGTATGTGGTGTAGTTGAAACCGTAACCAGTGCTGCGCTTTTGTGGAGTGATGAGACGCAAGCTGGCACTTGGGTTGATCTTGAATTGTGGCAGAGGAGCAGGACGTTTGGCCGACTTTTGCGCTCCAGCAAGTGGGGTAGCAATGGGGCCAACAGGGGCAGTCTGGTTTGCAAGATTTTGGAAGAGCTGATCGTTGCCGTATGGATTAGAGAGAAGGGTAGCAGAAAGCGACTGGCCTTGCTGCTGGTTCTGTTGTGAATTGCCAAAGAGGCTGTTACCTTGTTGTTGGTTGTTCGAGGCGCCAAACAGACTACTTCCTCCAGCATTGTTGTTGGTCGAGCCGCCGAAGAGAGAGCTTCCACCAGTGTTATTGGTGGAAGAACCTAGGCCGCCGCCGCCGAAAAGGCCACCGGGCTTCTGCTGCTGCTGGTTGTTGTTGCCAAACAGACCGCCAGTGTTCTGCTGCTGGTTGTTTTGCTGCCCGAGACCACCACCGAACAGACCTCCGGATGTGCCAGTCGCTCCGGTATTGGCAGCTCCACCTCCAAACAGACCGCCTGTGGCAGCAGGCTTTTGACCGAAAAGGCCACCAGAGCCCTGCTGTTGGTTGTTGTTGGTGCTACCAAACAGAGACGGGGCGCCTTGTTGCTGGGTCTGGTTGTTCTGGCCACCAAAAAGACTGTTTCCGCCAGTAGCTCCGGTAGTGCTGGCACCGAAGAGTGGCTTGGGCTGGTTTTGTTGGTTGTTCTGGCCGAAGCCAGCGCCGCCAAAGAGACCTCCCGTGCTGCCATTTTGAGGTTGCTGTTGATTCTGGTTGTTCTGGCCGAAAGGACCGGTGCTGCCACCGAACAAGCTAGCACCTCCACTTGGTTGCTGTGTCTGGTTGTTGCTCGCTCCAAATAGACTGGCACCTGCAGCAGGTTGCTGCGTGTTATTCGCGGCTCCGCCAAACAAACCACCACCGGTGCTGTTGTTGTTGTTCTGGCCGAAGGGTCCTGTAGAGCCTGTGTTTCCAGTACCGAATCCAGTAGATCCTGAGCCACCGAAACCGCCAAAAGCAGGCTTCGGCTGCTGTTGTTGGTTGTTATTGGATCCGAACAGACTAGATCCCGGATTGGCGGTGGCATTGACCGCACCGAAACCACTAAATCCAGGCGCAGCAGTGTTGTTGTTGTTGTTGTTGTTGTTGTTGGCAGTACCGAAAAGACCGCCGCCAGTGGTGCCAGTAGAGGCTGCGGCTGCGGCTGCGGGGTTGCTTCCAAAGAGACCGCCAGCAGCCGGCTTAGCACCAAAGAGACTGTTGCCGCCTGTGCTGCCGAAGCCGGTGGCTGCTGGAGCGGCCGAGGCACCAAATGGCGAAGAGGTTGCGTTGTTATTGTTGCCACCGAACATACCGCCTCCAGTAGTACCAGGGTTATTGGCTCCAAATGCTCCAGTAGCAGGAGCTGCAGCGCTGTTGGCACCAAAGCCACCAAAGCCAGTGTTGGCACCAAAGGCGCCTGCCTGACCGTTACTGTTGCCAAATCTGCGGCCGGCGTTGTAGTCTGCCACTCTCAACTCTTCCAATGAAAATTGCTGGTATGGCGGCTGGAAGGTAATGGTCTGGTAATGCGAGTTGGTGCTTGATGCGGCATCCTTCTCGATGTGTGCAGAGAAGGGAGTGGCGGCAGTACCGTTGTTCTGAGGAGTCGCTCCTGCTGCAGCTCCGAAAGCGCCAGCACCAAATCCAGTAGTGGCAGGGGCGGGAGCTCCAAAGCCAGTACTCGCAGCGGGAGCATTGCCACCAAAGAGGCTGCCGCCTGCAGGCTGAGCGCCAAATGTTGTGTTTGGCTTGTTTGTGGCAGCGCCGAACATGCCTCCCGTACCCGCGCCGAAGCCAGAGGAAGCGGGATTGTTGCTACCAAAGCCTCCTGCACCAAAGCTCGTTCCTGCTGTGGCCGTGTTGTTGCTTCCAAAGATGCCTCCTCCTCCTGCTGCTGCTGTTGATGCTGGTGCGCTGCCGAATGCAGGCTTGGCGCCAAAGGGGCTGTTGGCGGTCGCGTTACTGCCGAATCCGCTGGCTGTGAAGGGTAGTTGATCAGTGATGAGACGAAGACAGGAACGGGAACGGGGGCGTAAGAGTGAGTTTAAGAGAAGAATGGGAATGAAAGTGAGGCACCATTCCGAGACATGCATGCGTTGTCGAGAGCTGAGACATACCGCCGAATCCTCCTGTCGTGCTGGCACCACCTCCAAAAAGACTCGAGCCGGCTGGGTTGTTATTGTTATTGCCAAAGCCACTGGCAGTGTTGTTGGAGCCGAAGCCTGAAGATACAGAAGTGGCTGGTCAGCGCCGTGCTCGTGCTTGTGCTCATGCTCACGCTTGTGCTTGTGCCCATGCTTGCTGCTTGTCGCGTCTTTCCCATGTCTTGTCTCGCGCATGCCGTATATCTGATGTAAGGGAAATGATGACTGTAGAAGATTGACTCACCACTTGTGTTGTTCGCGCCTGATCCAAAGCCTCCAAACCCTTGACTCTGGTTATTGTTGGTCCCGAAGCCACCACCACTACCGAAAGTGCTGCCGCCGAAAGACATGGCGAGCGCGTAGGTCTATTGATCTCTTAGACCGAGAGTCGGCTGCCTGTCGCAAAATGCAGATGGATGTGATGTGGATTCAGAGAAAGGCGATTGACGCGCTCAGCAAGTCGTGTCGAATTAAACTCGTCGTGGGAGACCGTGGCCGTGGCCGTGTCGTCAATTAATCGCTCTGACCATGCGCAAGGAAAGAATAAGAAATACGACAAGCCCACTCACACTGTGTGAAGGCAATGACAGGAAGGTACAAGAAAGAGATGTACAAAGACAAGTTGCGCGTGGTAGCTGCAGTGCTCTTCTTGATGAAATGCACCATCGAGCTTCTGAGGTTTAGTTTCATCTGAGGTGCAGGTGGTCAGGGCGTGAAGTCTTGGCGCCATCACCCAGCCTCCCTGTCACCCTGTGCCCCCTCTTCCGCAGGCGACAACAGGCAACAAGTGTGGAGGCTGCAAGTAACACAATGTGCTACCTGCTCTGACATTACAAAGAAACAATAAAATAACGTCATCCAAGGTATCCGTAGGCAGCGGCACTGATTCATAAGCAAGAGTCGTGAGATTACGTCTATATCATGTGTACTGTATACGGCATTCTCCAACAGTATATCTCCACCTCAAATCGCCGTCACCCTGCCAGTCATCGTCATAACTCTCTACCCGACCATCAACACCCGTCGCTTCTCTCATCTTGTTCTCCTTGCTCAACACCCACCACGCAACGCCTGCAATAATCGCATTTGCAGCAATGTAGCCCAGTGCGAACGAGTGTCCAAGGACATATCTCGGAGAGTCTTCTGCCCTGTATAACTGCGTTCCCAGTACCGCACCCAAGTTACCGATTGTAATCTGCAGCGCGCACGCTGTCGCTCTCTTCGTTTGTCCACTGACGTTGATTGCCGGCCAACTCAAAACAAGCGCCGTAGACGGGTAGATACCGGCTGCGGCGAAGAAGGTACCGACGTATGATTGGGCAGCGTTGTGCTTCGGGTCCTTGTTGCTGAGAAGAATGATGTATCCAATCACCGCAGTGGCAGAGGAAATCATGATGAAAAGACCGCGCTTGCGGAACTTCTCCGCGACCACAGCATAAATTACTGCAAGGAGTGTGGCGAGCGCATATGGTGGGATGGTCAGCAGCTGTGCTTCTGCCGCCTTGTAGCCTAGAGCTGCAATGATTGAAGGTAGGAAGAGCGACAAGGTGTACAGGGGCAGACTGCAGGTGTGGAACAGAGCACAGTAGAGCCAGACCTTGGGATCCTTGAGAGCCTTGAGAACCTCGGACCACAGGAAGTGCTCGGTGCTTCCCGCATCACTATCGGCTTTGAGGCGGTATTCTAGGAGACGCTTCTCGGGCGGCGACAGAAACTTGACCTTGGATGGCCAGTCTTCGATGAACCAGAATCCAAGGACAGCAATGACAGTGGTCAAGATGCCTTCCTGCATGGTAATCAGTACAAGCATTCCATTCAAGGCAGTCGTGTACTTACAATGATGAAGATCCAGTTCCATCCCTTGAGCCCAGAAACTCCATTCATGAATCCGATTCCCTTCGAGTACGTTAGCCCTGACTTGGTCTTTGAATGCGGAAAAAACATACGTATGCGAGGATGCCACCGAACGCGCCGGCGAGAGAAGCAGATGAAAAGAACGGCGCAACTCGATAAGTACGCTCCTCGCGCTTGTACCAGGAGCTCAGGTAGAACACTACGCCAGGAAAAAGCGCACCCTCTGTGATACCCAAGAAACACCTGACGACATAGAAACCAACCTTGCTGGTCACGATGCCTTGCAGCGTAGCAACGATGCCCCAAGCGACCGTGACAGCAGGCAACCAGATCTTTGGCCCGATCCTCTTCAATATGATGTTCCAGAAGACTTCGAGAGAAATATAACCGAGGAAAAAGATCGTGAGGCCGGTCAGGTACTCGTCGCCAGTCATGCCAATACTCGTGTCCAAGCCATCAAGCTTTGCATTAGCAACATTGGAGCGGTCCAGAAAGGACAAGAGATAAAGGACAGAGACTCCAGGAAGAATCCTCCAGTCCAACTTCCGAAGGAGCTTCTTCTCGCTGACAGCGTCGTTTTCAACTTCATTGTCAGAATAGTCAGAGGCCGCTGGTGGAGCCTCGTACTCTCTGCTCTTCTCAAGCTCTACCATTTTTGGGAGGGTTATGACAACGGAAGTAGAAATGCTGATTCAAAAGCGTTATGCAGCCGGCAGAAACAGGGATATATGTTTACCGTAGGACTACCTTCACCAGGCACGCAAGCTGGAGTGCCGTGCTCTACCTTACTCATGGTGTTGACGTAGCATTGAGCCATAACTGATCTAGACAGGTGCACACCATAGAGATGTGCCGTGCTCGATCACGCAAGAAGTAGTTGGAGAGTCTACTAGCCAATCTGATCATCAGGATGTCTTGCATGATTGTGGGCTGCGATGTCGTGCTCGCTAGATCATCAAACTCTATTTCGCGATATCCGCGATATCAGAGACCGCGACAGCGATGCGTGGGGTTGACTCGTTCATCGTGGAGACAAAGGAGAAGTTTTCCTAGCTCAACTCGTGCGCCAGCAAAGCGTATCGTACCGTCGTCTTTGCATGTTTTCTTGAGGACGGTTGACGAAGGAGCGGGACGTGATGATTGCAACCAAAGCACCTGGATCCGTCGATTGTACTTGGTGAGGTATCTCACATTGTCAAGAATCATGGCATCATCCATGTTTGACGCCGAGGCTTTCCAAAATAGGCGCAATATGCAAGATATCAGACATGCAACAAATCGCTACCTCATATATTGATTTGAAGGTGTAAGTGAATGCCAAGCATATAATACCTCGGCATCTCCGCCTTTATCCAACCTCTACTCCATCTACCCCAGAATTGATGAGCTGCTTCCGAGGGTGTTTATGCTAGTAGTGAACAATCACAAATGTAGGTGTTGGCATTCGTCTTTCTAACCGCCCATGAATGAATAATGTCAAATAGACCAAAGGTAGTTCTCTTCGATATTGGCGGAGTCTGCGTGAGTCGATCCACATTCCATTCTCATGACTTACTCCCGCTAATTCCTCAACCCCACACAGGTCGTCTCGCCCTTCCAAGCGATCCTAGACTACGAAAAAAAAAAAAACATCCCCCTAGGCTGGACCAACCACGCCATCTCTGCCTCCTCGCCGCACGGTAGCTGGCAGAAACTCGAGCGCGGCGAGATCCCCCTCGACAACACCTTCTTCCGCCACTTCCACGCCGACCTGACAGACGAGAAGACATGGAAGCGCTATCATCTCGAGCAAGCGGCCAAGAAAGATCCGGCGAGTCTGGCGGTCGAGGAAACCATTTTCAACGCGCCCCCATTGCCCACTGTCGATGCCGAATGGCTGTATTGGGAAATGATGCGCATATCGCGTTCGCCAGATCCGCACATGTTTCCTGCGCTCAGACGACTACGTCTGCAAGCGGATAAGTCGAGAGATGGGGATGCGGCGTTCTTGATTGGTGCGTTGAGCAATACGTCTATTTTCCCTGCAGACCACGAGTTCAGTCGACAGGATACGCCCGAGGGGATATTCAATCTGGAATTGAAGGCGCTGTTCGACGTCTTTGTTTCTTCGGCACATGTGGGGATGCGGAAACCAGATGTGGATATTTACGAGCACGCCATTGAGCGGTTGGATGAGCTTGCGAGGAAGAGAGGGATATTCGGCGGTGAGGGGGTGAAGGCGGGCGATATTGTCTTTTTGGATGATATTGGAGGGAATTTGAGGACTGCGAGGAAAGTGGGCATGAGGACTATCAAGGTCGGTCTGGGAAGGGCAGATCTGGCAGTGAAGGAGCTCGAGAAGGCCATGGGTTTGAGGCTTTCGTCCTTGAGCTCTAAACTGTGATCTTCAGGGGTTGATTAGTACGTATATGTACTTAACAGTGCTGCATATATCAATAGCCTTCTTAGCTCAGTTGGTAGAGCGCGGCACTAGTAATGCCGAGGTCGCCGGTTCGACTCCGTCAGAAGGCAATGATTTCATCTTTTGCTGTATCAACGAGATAACGACTCCATAATTGAGGTTGTGCTTTTTGCATATAGTGTGCACGAGCCAGTACAGCAGATTCTCGCTAATCGACAGCTGTGGGGATATGCCAAGTAAATATCACATGAGGGCGACCCTGTTGGATCGCCTACATTTTGTCTCTACATCTATCTGTACAGGACTGCCAGTCTATCCTCTATGTTTCGTTCGTCTGTGTATACTTACACTACCCAAGAATGAGGTGGTCCCATGGTGTGTGCTATAAGTACCTTATGTTTTACCTGGTCGTGGTAGGCCGTTATCACGCTTACACAAGATAGTCTACCTTGATATGTTGATGGCTAGCTAATGGAATGATCAGGCCTGAAATGACTGTCCAGTATTAATCTGTAATATCGTACTTGGACGTAGGATAAATTGGTCAGTGTATGGCGAACATCATGTCCCAACATCACGAACAAGTCGACCACAATACGCACTACCATTATTGCCGCACCAATACCCTGTTCAGCTTAGGAACGCGAAACAGTATAGATCAAGAAAAGTACTGTGTTGACATTGATACGATACTACGTGAGACATGAACCGGACCAAAACAAACCAGCGAGCTACCATAGCGCTCAAGCTACCAAGAAACAAATGCAGGACACCGAGAATCAATCGTCCCCATCACTGCTCATTAATCCATAAAGTGAAAAGCCCATTGCAAGGGACAGTTTGCCCATCTAATCCTGTAAACTTCCGTATCCGCTGTCCTTTTCCTCTCCTTCCTCCCTCCATCCACCAACACGCTTGCTGACGCTTAGAGCTGTCTCAACCATGACACTCTTCTGCTCTCTGCTAAGACCGGCTCGCTTGCCTGCTCGGGTGCCGATCCACATTCTCAGACTTGCAGCCAGGTCATCAACACCACTCTTGCCAGCGTTGAACAGGACTGTATCAGAAGAGAAGACACGGAGCAACTTGAATGCTGCAACGGAGGTGAGAAGCGTGAGGGAGTTTGGTACAAGATGTAGAGCCGAGAGTGCGGATGCCGCATGCACACGAGCGGCTGGTAGCGAGGTTGGTGAAGCAAGTGAGAGGAACTTGGCCAGCGTCAAGGCAATGTGAATGTCCGGCGAGACTGGTGTGTGAGTAATCATGTTTGACGGTACAGCAGTGACCGAGTCTGTCGTTAAAGAAATGGAGGGGGTCCTGGCCGGTAGAGCGGAGAGGGTAGCAGCAATAGAGGCTTCACGATCGGCATCAACAAGAACAGACTTGGCTGCTAGAGCACGAGTCTGAGTGCCCGATACCGGAGGAGCAACCTTGTTCGCCAAGTCGACGAGATACTCGACATCGATTGCTGCCTCGTTGTCTTTCTCGAGCGAGCGAGAGAGGGCGCCATCAATCGTCATTGTAGAGAACCAGGCAGCAACGGCATCAAGCGGTGACCTGATTGCGTGATCTTCGATGACACTGTCCATCGTGTGGTTGGCGAGGGTGTTCTCGGCGCTGGGCCTATTCCAAGCGAGGTTGTACGCTCGCTGAATGATTTCGTCTGACAAGACGTCGTCGCATCCAAGCTCGATCAAGGCAGCGAGATGGTCGGGCAACATCTCAATCTTGTCATCGATAATCTGCTGCTCAGTGTACCCGCCAGCAACCAAGGCGTGCTGCTGGGCACGAGCTGAGTCCCAGTAGAATCTGCCAACCTTGGCGGTGAAGTCTCGAAACATGAAGAGATTACCATATCCGGCGTTAGCAAGCTCCCAAAAGAAGATGCGAAAGTGGACAGCTTTCTGCATGAGACGGATTGGAGAGTCGGGAAGTGTTCCAGAGACCATGAGAGTCAGGAGAAGGCGGTAATAGCTGACCTCGGCATCGCCACCAGCAAGTTGGGCATCGATAGCGATATCCCAGGCTTTGATGCGAGCAGCCTCGTCTTCCTTGTTGTTGCCAGAGATTATGGTGTAGGCCTCTGAACCGATCAGTCGTCGCAGGCTGAGCTTGAGCATTTTCGTAGCGACCGAAACGACTTCTAGGAGGAAATGACGTGGCATCCACACGCTTTGTACAGCAGTAAGCCAGGCTTTGCGACGAACCTCGACCGGCGAGGCAAGCGAGGGTGCGGCAGTGAGGCGTATACGGTTTGGGGTATTGGCTTTCGGTTCGCGTTTGAATGAGAAGAGGGGTACAATAACGTATAGCAATGCACCTAAGAGAAGGAACATCTTGAGAAGGGGGTATAATGTCTGCGATGACGATACCTCGCCGACGGAGAAGACGTCGCCTCGTCTGAGGAGACCAGGAGCAGCAAATAGGCCTCTTCCAGAGGTGCCTTGACTGTTTTGCTCCTGTTCATGGAAGCCTTCCATGACCATCAATCCAGCCAATGAGCCGACCATGACCTTACCCAGCAGACCCCCGTTGGTGGATTGTGCATTGACGTAGCGCTGCTGACCGGGCTCGGCAGAATCGGTTTGAGGTTCGTATGTGGATTGAGCGTGTTGTTGGCCGTATTGTTCAGTCGTTCTCCGGCCAGCTGGTCCCAGGGCTTGAGAAGCAAGTGAGCCTTGGCGAGACCTGTTCATTGACGGGTTGTTGAAAATGCCATTCCCTGCGGCTGATTGCATGTTTTGCATAGCAGCAGATTTGGCAACCGACTTTTCCAGTGCGGCCAGACGAGTCTTCAAAGCGTCCATTTCGGTCATGGCATTCTTATTCCTTTTCTCAAGATGCTTAATGTACTCGGTAGCCTTGGCCAGGACTGTTGCCTTGTTGAGTTTGTGTGCAGGCGTCAAACCCTCGAGATCCTCGGATTCGTCGCCACCGCCTGGTCTCGACATTGCTCTCAGGCTGGGTACACTGTCACGGAGCTCCTGAATCTTGTCATTGAGATTGTTGCGATATCTCTTTTCGATGACATTGTGCGAAGTCTTCTTGACAGGCGGGCCATCTTCAGGTGATGCGCCGGAAGCGCTCTTGCTCTCGTCACCACTCGATGACTTTCTCTTCCTTCCAGCCTTCTTGCGTGGTGGCGCTTCTGGTGCGGGTGAGAATGACGATACACTTGTTCCCGGATTGTCCGTCGAGCTTGGACTGCTTTTGCCTACAGTCGTGGCAGAGTGGTCGTTGCTTGGGAGAGTGTATGGTGACAGTAGCTCGGTTTGCTGCTGCTGTTGCTGCTGTGCTTGTTCTGAGACTGGAGGGAAGATGGAGGACTCTGCACCCGTGAGGTGGTCCACGATGGGCTGGAGGTTGGTGTCTGTCCCGAATGTGAACTGATCATCCCCATTCTTGCCATTGTCGAAGTTGAAGTTTGATTGGTCGAAGGAAAAGTCGAACATTGTCGCGTCATCACCAACAATGAGAGGCGGCGCCAGTGTTTCGTCGCCTGGCAGACATGGAAAGTGGTCGGTCTGGAAGCCCAAGTCTTGGATTGGAGAATTGTTTGATGTCTTGGTCGAGCTGTCTGGGGATAGTGGCTCGGTTGTGGGATCCCATCTTAGCCAGTCTTCCCAGTCATTCGGGTTATTAGGGATTCCTGACGATACATCGAAATCGGCTCCAGCCCCCAGTTCACCCCAGTCTGGCATTGCTTGCTGCTCCATGATTATAACTGTTGAAGTCGCGTGGAGTTGAGTCGTATTTTTACTGTATTACTAATGGCATATCTGTGTACGATTGACCGTATTGAGTCCAGAGATGTTGCAATGAAGCAGTCAACAGGTTGGTAGATTGTAGATTGAAAGATCTCAGGGTCCAGAGGGGTGACAAGTCAGACCATTTCTACCTTACCGGCTTTGGCACGGTCCGTGTCCACGTCTGCGCCTTGACGCGCCCGGGCCCACCGGTTCCGGAGGCGCACCTCTACCTTAAGGTACGGTAGGTTAGGTACCTTACCTTATCACTTAGGTACTCTCCACCCTTTCCAAGTTACGCCCTACATGGCAGCAAACTAAACTTGTTCCACCATCATTCCATCGACTGATCTTCGTAACCTGCGCATGGAGAAGCTCGTCGAAGCTCGTCTCTCCACTGTCGCGTCATGGCGAAGCATAAGGTTCGAAAGTGCATTGGCATATATGCCTGTTGTTTCTCAAGACCGTTGCCTGCAAGCCTGACCAATGACATTCGAACTCCCCGGCCATACTGAATCCTCAAGCCTCGAAAGTGGCTGATGTGCTGCTGTAAGCCTGTAAGTGGATCGATCCTGCGGCCATTCTCGTACGATTTTTGCCGAGAATGCCTCTCCCCACCATCAAGAAGTCACTTATTGGTGCTTGTATCTGTGAATGTATGAGGCACGATGTCATATAACCGAGCGACGGTGGCGACCCGTGTAGGCTGCAGGCGTGATAGACTTCGGTCTTCTGCATGCACTCATCGCTGCAGGCTTCACAATAACAATCCCTCCTGACATGAAGCGTTATCTCGGTTTAGACATGACTGATCAGTCATTCGATACACACACGTGACCAGCGTTTATTCAAAGAAGCGCCCACCGCTCACGATCCTGTCGTCTGCTCTGTCGTAGCCCAAAGCTTTCGCTATTGGACTGTAATGATCAATGGTGCAGCAGTCGGCGTGAAACCCTTCCTTCTTGACGAACGCATCAACAGCCCTTAGCATACTGGTCTTCCGATTCACAGCTTGCCAGAATCAAAAGCTGGATATTGCTGATCATGCGAGAGAGTACACAAGAGAGTATCGAGGCTTTATCTGGCGCCTGAGAAGTATATCGACGAAATTGCGTCGTCAAGACAATAGGAGGCCTATACACGACTGTTCGGCGGATGTTCTCCATCTGCAGGCACGACAGTCGGTGGTATTGGTGCTGCCATTACCGGCATCATTCAACACGCGTCTAAAACGGCCACTCGTTCCTACGCTCCACTCTTTTGTACAATGCAAAATGAGATTTTCCATGCTTTTAAACATGCCATTGGACAGATGTGCATCGTCGGAAAGTCGACTTCGTAGAAAGTGCTCCCACGTGAAGGAAGAGATGGAAAATAGGCGACGGGAATGGTATGTCATGACTTACAGAGAGGTGCATCATGGTCAGCGAGGCGAAGGGTGATGGTGGTCTACCGGGTGTGCGTCAAGATAGAAACAGTCGATGAGATTGTGCAGGGTGTTGATAGATGACGCGGTCACTGTCAATCCGCATTTGGTCACGGGCAGTGGTCACATAGCGTCAACCCGGTGGCAGTGCCCCGACCACTCAGACACGTGTCAAAATGGCAGACAGTCTTATCACGAAGCATATTCCATTCTACTCATGCATGTCAAAAGGTTGAGGCCGAAGAATCGACAGAGACATCCCCGCTAAAGCCAAAACAGGACTACGGGCCAAGTGGAGAGCAAGCCACAGGGACTCGGACGTCAGCCGCTGGGGGCTTGTATGGACAGTTGGATCACGCATTAGAGGTCACTCGTAACTACTTATCTATCTGGGCACCCCCTTATCAATCAACCACCGCGTTTATGCCTAATAATAAAGAAAAGGGATCATCCACAAAGGATAGCCTTTTAACTTTGCCCCGCGATCAATATCAAGACCAAGATTCAGCATCGAGTAGTCTTGTACACCTGTCTCAAGCTGGATCTTATGGACAAGCACCGTCAAGAAATACCAGTCCCTTTGTAGACTTGCCCCATCCTGACGACTGGGCCGAAGACGATCCAACCCGGGGACGCAAGAGTAAAGAATCAAAAGAAGAAGAAGAAGAAGAAGAAGAAGAAGAAGAAGAAGAAGAAGAAGAAGAAGAAGTAGAAGGAGACAATTTCGAGGCTTGGGACACATCTCCTGCCCGCGCTTCAGAAGGCATGCCGTCAGATCTCAGACCAGGCTCCGATCGGGGTAAAGCACATTCACAACCGCTATTGGCAGGAGACAGAGACAAATACCAAGACTATGCATCACCGCACCGACCTGAGCTTCGTCCTCGACGCTCAACATTCAGGGAGAGGGATCCAGAGTTGGAAGCCAAGACTGCGACGAGGAAGAAATACATATATGCTGGCTGTTTTTTGATTCTCAGTCTGATCTCTTTCACCATCCAGACGGAGACGGCAGTGTACATTCAACACAACTTGAAATGGAACAAGGCGTATTGCATGCTGTAAGGAGTGACTTTTAGTAATGCGCGTATTGTTGTCCATCACTAACGAGCTGTAGCTACCTTACCCATGGATCATGGTCACTACTATGGCCAACACAGCTTCTTATACTTCGCCTACAGAAATGGGATATGCCCTGGGATGCCTTTTGGCGCCGACACAAGCAGATTCTCCGTCAGACTGGCCAGATGATTGAGCACCAAACCTTGCACATTCCTCCTCCTCTTCAGAAGAAGTCGCCTATTCCCTACTTTGTCAAGACCACCGCCTACGTCACATGCGCCCTCACTGTCGCTGGAGGAAGCTGGTATATCGCAGTCGACATGACTACCGCCAGCGATCTCACAGCTATCTACAACTGCTCTGCCTTTTTCGCCTATGCTTTTGCTATTCCACTGCTCGGCGACAAGCTACAATGGAGCAAGATATTTGCCGTAGGAGTCGCAATTCTTGGTGTGCTGGTCGTTGCATACGGAGACAGCAGCCCAAGCAAGCATGGTAGTAAGAGTGGTGGCGGCGCCGGTGGTCCTGATGCGCCAGACAATGATGAGGCAAGCAACCGCGCCTTGGGAAATATTGTCATTGGTGTGGGCAGTGTGCTATACGGCTTCTACGAGGTCCTCTATAAGAAAGTCGCATGCCCGCCTGAGGGTTGTAGCCCGGGACGAGGCATGATCTTCGCAAACACGTTTGGCAGCATGATGGGCTGTTTTACTCTCGCTGTCCTCTGGATTCCAATCCCGATACTACACTACACCGGTATTGAGCCGTTTGCCCTACCACGAGGAGAGGCCGCCTGGATGCTCTTCATTTCAGTTCTGGCGAACGCTACTTTCTCCGGCTCTTTCCTTGTTTTGATATCTTTGACGAGTCCCGTTCTCAGTTCTGTTGCAGCTTTACTTACAATCTTCCTTGTTGCTGTCGTCGATCAATTATTGCCACCGCCGCTGAACAGTCCTCTCAGCGGTGCCGCAATCGCAGGAGGTGTGTTGATCGTTGTTGCTTTCTTATTACTCAGTTGGGCAACCTACCGCGAGATGGCTGAAGAGCGGAAAAAGAAGGCCGAAGAGGCCGATGCCGAGAGCGACATTGAGTCTGTCATTTAACGAGGAGAATGATACCTGAGACTGGATCTCTATTGCATAGACTGGCGTTTTGGGGGATATATATACATATATATACAAGTGGTCGGCTAGCAAGCGACTCCTGCTGTGTTACAGCCGTGAGTACCTCATGGTATTGCCGAAATCCGTAGTAGTCACGAAATCCACCCTAGTCTCGGCTCATTTCCGGCCGGCATCACCAGCATCACAGGCTCACCCTCTCAGGACGTCTGTAAGGAGCGTGGAGGACAAGCAGATTGTTGAAATAGAACCTTGGGCGATTCGACTGGTCGAGTCTGCAACGTTCGATAGGAATCTCCGGTCTATTCCGGTCTGGTAATAATTTTTTCTCTGACGAACGGGTGCGCTCTTATAAGTGTTGGGTGACTGTCGCCCTAGTTCATGGTACACTGTCGACCTCCCGTCATGATTCCGATACAGTATCTGATCGACAATGGCTACTCGAGCGACGTCAAATGTCACTAAACGCTCGGAACGCGCAGAAGACAATCTAGCATGCAAAGAATGTCGTCGGCGAAAAGCGAATTGCGATCATAAGATACCGGAGTGCTCGATATGCAGGCGATATAGACGACACTGTCTTTATGATAAGCATAGTAAAACGCCGCTGACGAGAAAGTACGGTCAAGTCTTGCGATAGGTGATCATCTTAAACTAACTGATATCCCATGGCAGGCACCTCACAGAGGTTGAGCATCGCCTGAATCGGGCCGAGGCTATCTTGAAAAGATTATTCTCTGAGGAGCAGGTCACATATATTCTTGATCAAGACGTGTCTGGTGATGTTCCAGTATTGCCAGAGATACGACCGAGCGTGAAGTCTCGGCGATCTACATCAGACATCAACGAATCATATCGTCAACAGTCATGGCCAGAGTCTGTCAATTACCAGACAAAACCTCTCCAAGAATTGGACCAAAGCGAAGGCCTATACCCTAGAGCGGAATATTCGGACGATGAATTCGAATGGGACGAGCAAGAGCAAACATCGGCCGGTCTTGGTTCTGGCGATTTTGCGGCGCCTTCCGAAGGAGAGGAAGAAGGACTCAAGAAGATCATGGATGGTATGGCCACGCTTACTGTAGATGCTGCGAATTATGGTTATCTTGGAACAGCATCTGGAGCATCTCACCTGCGCACCATGTGGATGGAAACAGGGAGTGGTCCAGCATGGGATGCCGGTTCCCGGAATGGACGCCAACACCACATGCAGCAACTGTTACATCAATCTCAGGAATCCTCACTGACATCTTCCGTACATGCCCAGGCGCTTGTTACACGGGCAATGTCTGACGCCTTTGTGGATGCCTATTTTAGTCTCTATCATCCGACTTTCCCTGCTTTGCACGAGCCCACCTTTCGAGCTCAATATGCGAACACTATGCCACGTCCTAGTCAGGGAGCTTGGCTAGTCCTGGCAAATCTTGTCGCAGCTACCGGAGCATTTGTCTCAAGCACAAGCTCTGATGACACGACAGATGTCGCGATTTTTCGAACAGCAAAGCAATACTTGTCCATGAACTGTCTCGAGGTTGGAAATCTGGCAATGGTACAAGTCTTTGGCCTGATATCGCACTACTTGCAGAAAAGGAACCGCCCGAATAGTAGTTATAGCTACGCTGGGCTTGCTCTTCGTCTCGCCATCAGCCTGGGTTTGCATAAAGACCTTGGCAGTACGAAGATGAACACCTTGACTAGAGAAATGCGCAGAAGAATCTGGTGGTCTCTCTGTGTATTGGACGTCGGTGCAACAATCACATATAGTCGGCCACTTACCTGGCCGAATGCGGGTGTTGACGCTGGGTTACCATCCAATATCAATGAAGAGGTGAACATCCATCGACAGGAAGAGTCTTGATTGACACTGACATTGCCAGAATATAACACCTGGTCTGACCGCTCAGCTGAGCGAGGTCGAGGAGGTGACAGTGTGCACATATCTTCGGGAGCAGTCATTGTACCATCTGCAAACAATGCCAATATACAACCGGCTCATATCAAATCCACCACCCCAAGCCGGAGAGCTTTTATCACTGGACGACAGTATCATATGTGCTTGGGTAAAAAATGTGCCACACTTCTTCTCCGATGACTCCGGTATAAACATGGATCCTAAATATGCCTTGGTGCATGGGATCAATACGTGGAGATATCGCAACTTGAGAATCATATGCTTCCGTCCCTTTCTCGTTCGCTGGGCCCTCCAAATCGAGTCCGAGACTCTGTCGTGGGAA
Source organism: Delphinella strobiligena (assembly GCA_009982845.1). Taxonomy (NCBI): domain Eukaryota; kingdom Fungi; phylum Ascomycota; class Dothideomycetes; order Dothideales; family Dothioraceae; genus Delphinella; species Delphinella strobiligena. Next base: position 160,601 of record JAADKB010000014.1, read on the forward strand.
GAGCAAACAGCTACCGATCGATGCCTACAGGCCGCTCAGGAGACAATTACTTATATACAGAGCTTTTGGAACAGCAGGTCCCAGACAAGGCTGACCGCTTTCTACGTGCTGTGAGTGTTTATGTGCCGTGTTGAGATTCGCAGTTGCTGACACATGTCAGATATTTCCTCTTCCAGGCTGCACTGATTCCAGTACATTGCCTGAGAAGCCGACCACATTCCACATTGGCACTAGGGTGGCGTCTACAAATAGAGGCCACATTGGACATCCTGCAATCCATGACACCCATAAATCCCAGCGCATCGAAATGTCGCGATGTGATTCTCAGCCTATGCGGGTCCATTCTTCGCGATTCGAGTACGGAGATGTTTGGCCCACCCATGCAATCCATGTTCGAGCCGAACTGGGATGCTACTACTTGTATTAATGATGATCTTTGGGTTGGAAGTCTGGACAACGCGAGCATGGAGTTCAACTTCGGGAGTTGATCTGTAACGTGAGGGCATAACGGTTGTGTACATTGTACCAGACGTATGAGCAGACCATCAGAGATTGGTGCATACGATTTCTGCCCTGCATTTACGGGTACACAGAAACAGGGCGAATCAGCCTGTTTAAAGCATTTTAGATTGTGGTGAACTATGTATTGTACAAGATAAGACTTTGGGTTTCCTCGGTGAACAGGCCTGCGCCACAGTATACAAAATGCAAATCAAATGGTATCGTAATCCTTTTACTGTTATGTGCCCATAAAGCGACGAGCGCTCAATTTGGTTCTTTTCTTCTTGGACAGGTACATACGACGAAGACAGGCCTGCCGCTGCAGAGGTGATAGGTCACACTTCTTGTGTGGTCTCCTTGGTCTGCTCGGCATGGTCTTGCTGGTTCATCTCCCCGGGAGGTAGCCATAATATCTTGCGCCTTGACCCAAGCAAACGCACGTGTGCAAGCCCGATTTCGAACATGTCCTTGCTATCAACGGACTCGGGGAGTGGGATTTTCCCATGCAAGTCCTCATATCTCGCAAGACGTGCTTCGTGGCCCCTGGTAAACTTCCATTGTGGCGTTAAAGGTTCACCCTTCATTATGGCGATGAGTCGTTTTTTGACGTCGTTGAACATTGCGCCTCCAGAAGACGGAGCGACGACTTCGCACAGAGGACCTATAAAAGGAAAGCGATCGATTCCCCATTTGTGCGTTTCAACATCTGTTATTTTTCCTTCGATCCAATCTGTCCACGAATTGGCAAAGACAACGGATGTGCCCGTGTCAGAATGTAACCATATAGGCGGATGGTCACCATGTTGGATCTGTACGCCCAGTCGAGAAGCGGTGTCCGTCTCGAGAGCTTTCCTCGCATATTGATGTTCGTGTGGCCCATCAGAAACGTCCATGGTGACTTTGATCGTTCTTTCCTCCCTGGGCAGCTGGTTCCAATTCCAGAGATCATTTCCGAGCTTGCTAGGCATGGTCAGGTAGCTCGTACCGATGCCAATCCTGTAATAATCCCTTGTGCCCTTGGCACTGCTGATGACACGGTACAGCGCATGTCCACTCAGCCTTCTCAGCGTGGGTTCTAGACGCTGGGACCTGGCAATTTTCCATCTGGGCTCACCACCAGCCGCCTGAAGGTGACGGATCCCTTCACTCGATTGTGGCGGAGATGACCGACTACTAAGACTTTCTGCTTTGAGTTGTCGCAGATGTTCTTCCAGATAAGTGATCTTATCAGTTTTACTTTGCTTGATCCCGTCACCTCCGTTCTCAATTGTGTAACCTAAGCTATAATGGCGACAGAACAAAGGGGTAAGGGGAGAGCGTTTCCCCAATGTTTTAAGAAAGACTGTGCCACCATGTCGAATATCCATTGCTTCACGCTTTGCGCGCGCAAGAGCTCGACTGATCACCCGCGTCAGGCCCTGCAGATTTGCAATCAATGGGAGGATCAAATATGGACGCAGCACAATATGTACAACGCTAAAGTCTTTGTTATTGGTGGATTATCGCTAATATGGAAGAACGCGCAGCCAGCAGGCTATATCACTTCTCCTGCATTTGAAACCCGGGGTGTGAATTTGCTTGCCGCTCGGAAATGCCAAGAGCGAAAGCACCTGTGCACGTTCCATTGTCATCAGACTTAAGATAGCTTATCTTAGGCAATGGTCTGCTTCACACAGTCACTCAACATTGATGTTAATTTAGGCCAATCCTCGATTCATGTGCTCGATGGAGAGATCGACCCTAATCATAACATATCTCCTTGTTCTGTTTGCGGCTCCTCGCATGCGTACATTTATTGTACGAGTACATCGATCGCCGTGATCGGTATGTCAAATAGCGGGCGTCGGCGAACGCGACGCCGACTATAATTAAAGTGAGGTGTTTTGAAATCGACATGCCACCCCTCACTATAATCTTGGCGGCGTCGTGGCTTATACCTATCCAACATCGTTGCAACATCTCGTATGAGAAACCGACAATACATGAGATTTGCGATAGCTTCACTACGAAAGCACAATCACTGGTGAGTCCATTGCAAGCATTTCGAAGTTCGAGTAGGTTTTTCGTCAGCGTTCGCTACATCTTCCAGGTCGGGCGACCTAATGTGATTCGTGGATAAGACACGCCGGTGAACGCGCGTACCTGAGCCCTGATGTGATCGATAAAAGCGCTTGCCTGTCTTCTTGTTTTGCTCTGTCGAATTCCTCATATCCTGATACAAGAGAGCGTACCTTACATCTTCGCGATACCTTACATCTTCGCGATACCTTACATCTTCGCGAACATGCGGCAATCGCATCTGCTTGGCTTGTTGCCATGGCTGGCGGCAGCCAGTCCTATCGCTGAGCAACATGATCGCACCCAAATTGACAGTATTAGCAATGCCAATCACATCTTCAACTCTATCCACGATTCTATGCGCCAATTTGGCTCTTCTCTGAACCATAATGGCATGGGAATCTTCATCGCGACTGTTCCTGAGGGTACTGAGTTTTATCATGGTACTAGCAGCCAATACCGCATAAACGGGACCGAATGGCTTGCTTTTGAGCCCGAACATGCCATGATATTCGCTCGCTCTCGAGGTCCAGGTGGTCCGGGAGGACCTGGAAGAAGGCCCGGAGGTGGTCCCCCAGGCGAACGTCCCCACGAGGAATATGAAGATGAAGAGGAAGACGACAATCTACGCGGCCTTCCTCATCATCAACCGAATGGACATGGAAATAAAGAGACACACCCAGGTCCTCCATTGAACGGGCACACTGATGGAAACGGCATGCACCACAGTTCTCCATGTCACGAAGGCTCTGGAAAGAAACCACACGGGCCGCCAGGTCATGAAGACCCTGAGAAGAAGCCTCACGGCTTACCAGGACACCATGACGAAGACAAATCACATGGACCCCCTCGAGGATCTCCTCGTGGACCTCCTCCAGATAAACACTCAAACCACGACGATGAGAGAAAGCCTCACCATTCCAAGGATCGCCCAGCCAAGGGTAAGCATCTCGCCAACAATGAAGATGACCAAATCCGTGAGGAAAGGCATAACTCGAAGGACGGCCGAAAGAGCCAATCTAAGAAGGGAAAGAAAGAGAAGAATGATTTCAAGCAAGACAAAAAGGAGGATCACGAATCCAAGCAACAAGACCTCTACTTCGAAAAAGAACTTCGATCAGAGAAGGAGGACAATGCACCACTTCAAGACATCTACGACGCAAAGAACGATGCACCCTGGCCACGCGCGTTCAAGGACAGAAAGCAGGGGGGAAGCCCACGCGGTCTAATTGGAGCAATCGGTCGTCTCATCGGTCACCACCAAGAGCCTCTCCGCGACGATACTCCCACTGAAGAATCCGCCCCTTCTCCTCAAGAAGCAGAGCAAAACTACGGTTACCTTCACACGTACCGTACAAAGCACCCTCTCCGCCTTATCTACGTTGACGGCCAATCAGCTGCCAAATCAAACAAGGGAACTCTCGACGTCCAAGACCTGATTCTCCGCAACCACACCTCACCAGATGGCGATCAAGGCCGCGGTATGATGGGCGAAAAGGAGCGCGCCGACGATCTCTGCCAACTCATCCACACCGAATACGCAGATCACCTCGACGGCATCCTACGCATGGAAGGCGGCTTTGAAATCATCCTATGCGATTTCGCAAAAGACCTAGACGTAGTGCGTATCCTGCCAGCCAAAGCATCAAGCATGGGTCCTGGAGGCGACGGCCTAGACCACTTCAACTACTGGCAAGCCATCTCAGCCCGCTACTTCGACATCGGCGCCAACCGCGTACGTCTCGACTACGAATCCTTCATCACCCTCTTCGCCTACCCCACAGCCATCCACTTCGACGATACCAATCGTCCCCGCGTCAAAAACAACACGGCCGAACTGGAGGTCGTGCGCCAGGACATCAAGAAAATGGTTCTGGGCCCCGACAGCACAGCCGACGCAACAAACTGGCAAGCCATCACCGACCTAATCGTCACCAGATACGCCGACCGAATCGCCTACATGGCCTCAGGCGATCTCACCACCCTCCCCGCCCTGACATCCGAAATCGACCGTGCGCTCCGCCCCTTCATAGACTACGGCTCCCGCAACAGCACCCTCGAAGCCGCCCGCTGCGCCACGCAATTCTGGCCCTCCCCCGCTGCAATCGAGCCCAGCGTCGCCGCCCGCGCAATCAAACAAACCTACCAAACCGTGTGCACAGCGCTCGCATCAGCCTCCCACCTCGACTCCCACGCTGCCGCGCTCGAGACAGTCAGGCAGTTGAAAAAACATCTCGCTTGGACGACGTGGAAGATATGTAAGGACTGCGCTAGAAATGAGATTTGTATGGTTCCTGTGTGGCCTATGGGATCGGCTGAGGATTTCGTACAGCCGCCTTGTGTGTCTAGTGACACTATTGGTGAGAGACGGGGCGATTACTGGGGTGGGTTTGGTGGGCCGGGGGGGGGGGGGGGCGTCGTGGGAGCGGTGATGATAGGAAGGGATAGGCGGGAGGAGAAGAAGAAGACGGAAGGAGAAGCACCACAAAAAGGTAAAGAAGCAGGATAAGAAAGGTAGGAGATATGCGTAGGAGAAGACAGAGGAGAGGCGCCCTTAAGGGAAAGAAGCAGGATGAAAAGGAAGGGCGAGAAACACGACGGAAAGAAAGAACCAAGAATTGATCGAGATGAGATACCCAGCCGGAATGAAACTCTACGTGTACCATATATCTGCAGGCGTTGTTGGAATTTCTGGCTCCTTCAAATATGATACAGTCACCCTGGCAGACAGCGGTTTTTTTCTCTTTTTGAATTAAAGCTATTATTAAGGCATATCGTTCTTTAGAAGATAAAAAAGCTTCTTTGCTATGCCGCTGCGGCAAAGGCATTTGAGCAGAGAAATGATTTACCCAATCTCTCTGCCCGGCTGTTACTAAAGGGTACAAATGTACAAAAGAAAAAAACCGATTCGAAATCAACATGCAACTAACCCTAGCCCTTCGTCTCTGACGAGGACGTCTTTTCTCTACTTGGCCTCTCCACAACCACCACCACCACCAACACCATATTCATCAGCCGACGGGTATCCTCTCTCCTCCATTCCATGCGGCGGCGGTCATTCGTGCAGTCTGATTGTCTTGGCTCGGGTGATTGGTCTGAGAAGCATTCTAGTTTTTGTTAAGACCAACAACGAGACCCACAACGAGACCGACGATGATGAGGATAATGATACAGATCCAGAAGCACCACCATTTCATCCTTCTGGCACGACGAGCACTGGCAATACCCTTGTCAAGCTGAGCATTACCGGCTTCAGTGTCCTTCTTGACGTTCTCGGTGTGTTGCTCGGCTTGCTGAACCATGGGCTCCTGAATGATGACAGCTTCGGCGAGATCCTCGAAGAGCTTGTTGAGCTCGACAAGAGTACGCTCGATCTGCTGAATGTCGTTGTGACGGGCACGAACAGCTCCAAGGACGGTAGAAGCGGTTGCTGTGCGGTTTGTCTTGAGCTGTCATGATATCAGTAAGAAGTAAGCGAAAAGCGAAGCATGACACGACTTACAGCAGTCTGGAATACGCCCTCATTACCCCAATCGGCATTGGCGGCCTCTTGCACCTCGGTCTCGGTGGCTTCAGGGTTGACGATGCGGTATTGTCTGGCAATTTGCTCGCGGTACCTGCGCTCGTAGGCGGCCTCCTCGTTCCTGTACTCTTCCAACTGCTTCTTGAAGCTGGTCTTGAGCTGGCCAGTTTGGCTGTCCTTGATGTTGTTGCGTCCCGATCGGGCGGCATCGGTCTCGAGAAACTTGATCTGGTCTTTGATGGAAGTGTTGAGGACCTGAGTTTGAGTGACTACGGATTCGAGGGCTGCAGAAGACGAGCCGTCAGGGCTGGAGAGGGTGCGCTGATGGGCCGAAGCAATCTGGCCAATGTACGAGGTGAGGGTGCGAACGTCTGCTTTTACTGCCTCGACACGTGCAAGGAAGTCCGAGTTGGAGAGAACGGTAGGACCTTGCTGGTTCATGGTTGCAGTGGTGCCGTGAGCTGGACCGGTTTGCGCCGCGGTGCCTTGGGCCGAATGCGTACCGTAGGCATTGGCTCCTTGAGTGTTGCTGGTGCTGTAGTTTGAGTCTTGAGTTGCCTGGGAATAGTTGGAGGCTTGGTGGGTGACGGGAGGAGGCGCGAGTGCTGCCTGCTTTTCTCCATTAGGTACTTGTATTGTCGACGACGCGACATCAGAAACTCACCGTCTCGCCGTAGTTTTGGCCGGCTCCGTATGGGTTTTCAGTCGACGAGCCGTAGGGGTTCGACGCGCCGTAGCCACCGGCTGCACTGTTGTCTTGTCCATACGGATTACCGCCGTAGCCCGAGTACTGATTGTAAGAAGACATGGTGGGGAAATGGCGCGAATTTTAAGCGCTATTTCAATGCGCAATGGCGATGAATAGGACGTAAGATGAGCTCTGCTGACACTGACACACTCGTCGGGACCACGCGGCTGACAATGCTGTTGTAAGGTAGTTGAGGTATTATAATGCGATGTTTTGTCAAGATGATATTATCGATGTGACTAGAGGCAAAAAAGTAACCAGAGAGACGAGAGACAGAATGGGAGAAAATGAGTGGTAAGGGAAGGCACAACGCAGGTACGAAGGCAAAGAAAGTGCCGTTGCGGTATGGAATTGATGTTGCTACGGGATCGTGCCAGTGCGTGCTCAACGTTGCCCGTCTTGCCATTGGACGTCGCCCTGCCCTGCCCTGCCCTGCCCTGCCGAAACACGAATGAGAGCCACCGCCAGTCCGCCATACCCATGCAATTTCCCCGGCCTGACCTCACCTTAGGTTTGACACGCCGCCTTTGACTGCTGCGCCTTCAAAACTCGTATCATATCCTGCCATTTTGCTGCCTTTTCAACCATCACCCCCGCGCCAAGCGATAGGCATCAATTTTTTTTCTCTTTGTCGCACCGAAACCCTTATTGACAGGCGCTAGGCGACAGATTTCAGAATGCAGTCACGAATGGCCTACGTCACCAATTCCCCGAGGGCCTCCCCGGCTGTAGATCGTCACAATCAGTGAAACATTTCAATAATAATACGAGTCGAGGAAAACTGTTTAATCGTCCATCTTGACGTCTTGTTCGTGTAATACCGTTCTACACCATCTTCTGATACAAAAGGGGGAATCTGTGAAAAATGATCCTAATCAAGCCAAGCCAAACCATCCCAACATTGGTAATCGCAACCACCTGTACAACTCTATGCGAAGAGTGAAAATTATGTCTTCCCGTCATGATGCTCCCAAAAACGCCCAGCTTTGGATAAAGTCCAACAAAAATTTACATCTCGAGATCATCCAAGTCTCTCATCAATACTGCCATTTCTGCACGCTTGGCAGCCTCGGCAAGAAGGTTGAATCCGTCAAGGAAGGGTGCCGTGTCAGGCATACCCCCGCCGTGACCTCTCTGACCTTGATGTTGGTTTGAATTCCGTCGCTGGGGCTGTTGAGGAAACGAAAACGACTGCATTTGCTGTTGGCATGGTTGCGTGAAGGTCTGACTCGTCGTGCTCTGCATTGCGCCAAAGTAGTTGTCTCCTGCAGGTTGACGTTCTGCACTAGGCGACGGTAATGGTGCTGAGCTGAGAACAGGCGATGATCGGGATTGCATGTGCGACTGAGTTGGGGAGGTGCCCATAGAGCCAAGAGATGAGAGACTGCTTGTGCTTTGGAAAGTGGAATGCATTGATTGCGGCGATGATGCTTGTGGATATGATGGTCTCGTAGATTGTTGCTGATATTGCTGTTGGTATTGCTGCTGATAAGGCTGCTGATACGACTGTTGATAACGTTGCTGATATTGCTGTTGTTGGTACTGCATATATCTGGAGTCCATGATGTTGTGGGGTGGAGGTAAAAGAGGGTGCGGGAAGCCTGTCACTCTTGTAGTCGAGTAGAAGAAAGTCTAACGGTTGGAAGAAGGAATATCCGATGACGAGGTGTTTGTCGAACAGGTTACCGAAGGCGTGACTGCGGAATAATGTGAAGGCAAACCGCAACTGGACAAGAGGAGGGGTCGAGATCGGTGACAAGTCTGGGGGATCTGGGATCTGGGGTCTGGGGCGATGCAGGACAGGTTTGCTTCTTTACTTGTTATCGAAATGATCGGTGTCTGTCGGTTAAAGACGGTCGGGCGGAAGAGCAGAGGATAAAGAGGAGAAGGGGAGCAAGAAGTACCTAAGAGGGAAACAGAAAGGGCAAAGATCACGGCAGGGCGAACCCCACAAAGCTGCCCCAAGCCATCTCACGCGATTTGCCCCACTGCATGCACGGGAACTCGAGACCCGCAATTCTCTCCGGAAAGACTCCGCAGCCCGCCAACGCCCGGCAGGAAACGGGAAATTATAACAGCATGTCCGCTGTCGTCGCGAATTAACTCCGAATTGAACCAATGGAAGTCTAGACTCGTAGATCGATATCGATCTACGAGTCGCATCGATGCGACTCGTCAGGACTTGAGAAAACCAGATCGTATCATGGTAAACGGAATGATTTGTTCACAATGTGTGCGGGAATAAGAGTACGGTCACAACCATCCAAGTCTGACCGAGAGACATGCTAAGATCCTACGACACAGACTGTGCAGAATCTGACGTTTTCCCCATGTTCGAGGTAATTAACCGGGGCCGACCGACGACCGACATTCGAATGTTTGGTGGAGCGAGATGAGCGAGCAAAAGCCAAAGCACAGGAGGAGTTTGCGCGGCAGATGAAAAAGGAACTTGTCGGCTCAGAAGTCAGAACTCGTCGGCCCGGGATCACGGCGCGGCTGTTAGGGCTTCTACAATTTTGACGTCAGGGTTAGTGAGCACCCGAGGTCAAATTTCACATGGACAGTCGGAATCGTCGACGGAAAGTGGTGAAAGATGCCTGTAAGTCACTCATGGATGTTTTGCTTCGATAGTAAGAGGTGATATTGATGCATGTCGGCAGCTCATTTTGATATCTGGCTACCCTTCCAGCGGCAAGACATATCGCAGCAAGCAGCTCGTCGACTTCTTCAATCAAAAGATCAGCTCCTCCGATGACCCGAGGATAACGAAATTGAAAGTCTTCCATCACAACGACCAGAACCTCGGCTTGGATCGCAACGCTTACGCTGCAGCACGATCTGAGAAGGATGCTCGCGCCACCTTTTCATCGGCCATCAAGAGGGACTTGACGCGCAATGCGATTGTTGTCGCAGATGGCATGAATTACATCAAGGGCTTCCGTTATCAGCTGTATTGTGAAGCCAAGGCGCAAACCACGCCGAGCTGTGTAGTATGTCTGTCATGATGGAATGAGTCTCCGGCGCATGCTGACAGGCCAGAGGTACAAATCGGCACCCCCCTTGGAAAGTGTCGCGAACAGAATGAAAAGGCCTTGAAAGACGGCACTGGCGGATATGAATCGGATCTATTCGACAATCTGGTCTTCCGTTATGAAGAACCGAACGGAATGACGAGATGGGACTCGCCCTTGTTTGCAGTCCTACACGACGATGACACGCCACCGCTGGAAGCCATATGGGAGGCCATGATCGGATCTGATGGCAAGGCGCCAGTCGTGAAGCCGAATCTTGCCACGGTGCTGAAACCCGCGACCGAGCAGAATTATCTGTATGAGCTGGACAAGACGACGTCGGACATTGTATCCAACGTTTCAGCATGGCAAAAGGACCATCCTGGCGAAGGAGGAGGCGAGATTGCAATCTCAGGAGCTGAAAATGTGCTTGAGTTGCCCGCGAATCCTCTTGGACTTCCTCAACTACAGCGAATGCGTCGGCAGTTTATCAGTTTGAATCGCACGCATGAGCTCAGTAAAGACCGCATCAAGGACTTGTTCGTCGACTACTTGAATGATGCGTTTCAGAAGGCCTGATGAATCAATAGACACGGCTACAGACGGTCTAGATAATTCGACGGGACGATTTTCCATGCCTGTCATGGTCATTCCCGAAACAGACTCGAAACAAAGAAGAAATGAATAACTAGAAAAGACACGTCTCAAAAATCAAAAACAACGCGAAATGAACAAAAGCTCCTTCACCCTCTCTCTATCCATGCTCTCAATGCTACATTTTGCTATTCGATATCCATGCTCTCATGCTAGGTAGAGTACATTTCGCTGTTCGGTCTTTCATTGAAAGGAACACAACCAGATAAAGATCCGTGCAGAATCTCACCACCTACCACTCCACCGTGCCCACTCACCCCACCGTGCCTAAGGTACGTACTCACCCCACCCCACTCACCCCACTCACCCCACTCACCCCACTCACTTCACTCTCCGCTCCTTCCGCTCCTTCCGCTCCTTTCTCTCACTTTTATTTCCTTTAGCCACTTTTATTTCCCTTAGCTAGGTACTCTTATTACCGGACTCAATTGAGCACTATTCGTGCTGCTTTACTATATGCGGTCTGTTTCACGCGTGCTTCGACTTAAGAGAGCCCCCCCCATCCTGTCGGTCGGCTCTGATGATAATATATGGGTAAGATACCGAGGTTGACTTGACTGCATGATTCTTGAGTTGTGTATAGATAAGTGAGTGAGCGGCCTGATTGATCGATAATTAAATCTTAAGAGCAAAGATAATAACAAAGACAAAACAGAAAAACGTCCCGGTTAGGGGAGTAAATACGACATATCTGATAACAATTCTCTCTAAAGAACTATCGGTTTATTCAAGGTAGTGTGGTACCTGTAATGTGCTGCATGCTGCCGAGTCAGATATTACCTACCTTACTGTACCTTACATTGGGAATCCTTCGAGCTGGGAATCCTTTGAGCTAATAATCAAAGTAATTGTTTGTGCTAGAATTGTCGTAGCATGATATACTCTACTTACCTACCTTGGTGATCCTTTGAAGTAGATGTCGAGTTGAGCCAGCTGATATATTGATGAACTTGGTTTTATCCTCTCGACCATATGGTATTTTTCAGATCTGACGTGTACTGTGGTGTGCTGTATCATGCCCTGTCTACAGTAAAGCAAAACTGATTCATAATCAGTGCACTCATAGTGTGGTGTAGACAGTGGTTCCAGAAAGATGTAATACTCATTATTTACATCTCAGCAACCAAAAAGAGAGATGCTGTAGTAAAACTAAGGTATGCTTTGTTAAAAGTGCGGGACTTCATATCTTCACGTGGTATCTTATGCATGCAACAACCGCCCACCCGATGCCTAAACTCATCCAATGCCGCCTTAAGAAAAATCCGGTAGCAGGAATCCGACCCGTCACGCCTCGGCTCCCAATCGTCAACCCTCCATGCCTTGAATCTCCTCGAGCTCGGCGACAATGTCCGGCAGCATCTGCTCCACGCTCTCTTCGGGAACACCCAGCGCACCGGTGATGAGTCGCCTGTAATCGGCCTGGCGATTGCTCATGCCGACCGCACTCCGATACTCGACGACTTCCTTGACCAGACGGATCCTCTCTTGATGTGCTTGCTTGATCTTCCGAACCATGGACAGCTTTTCCGTCAGGGTATCCTCCCCGTCCAGGTCCATACCACCATCGAGCTGATCACGCTCCTGGTGGAAGAGCTGATCGAGTTCTCTGATTTGCTCTTCCTCAATCCAGCTTTCGCATTCCTCAGTCAAGGCGGCCAGTTCACGTTCCAAGGCCAGGTCGAGCTGACCATTTTCACCCTCCATCTGGGCCTCTTTCATTGCCAGCTCCATCCTTGCCTTCTTCAAGCTCTCGATCTCTCCCTTGCGTATTGCAATGACGCGCTCAGCTTCTGCGATTTCCATTTCGCGCTCTCCCATCTCGGCGTCAAATGCTTTGGCCAGAGTTTCTGACTTTGAAAGCAGAAGAGGAAATATCTGCTGCGTCAGTGCAGTGGCGGCCTCGCTTTTGTGTGGGGCGATTTGCTGTGGGATTGTGTTTGACATGAGTTCAGATGCGAGATGGATGTTGTTCTGATCTAGTATCAAACCATTTGGAGCAGATGTGGAGAGGGAAGGGTCCATTTGAAATGGTGAAGAAGACATGGCGCGATTACCACGTTCACGCCGGCGGTGGTTGAGTTGTACAATAAGCTCATCGGCAGTTTCTCCCAGGTGATTTGTGATGTCGACGGCGGCGTGTCTGCCAATCAGAGAACGCACGCACTTTCTGGCGCCGTTCCTTGCGGCGATGGTGATTGCAGTGTCTCCGTTACGATCAGTCTTGTTGAGGATGTCGCTGATGGCGTGAGGGTCAAATCTTTCGGCCATCTTATTGAGGATGCAGTCAAGGTAATACCTCGCGCAGGCGTATTTTGATTTACTCGAAGTTGTGGCAGCAATGTGATGAAAGACTGTGCTGCCAAACCATTCAGTGATTGAGACAGTGTCGACCAACCAGCCGGCCAGCTTGTCCATGGTCTTTTTGTCGAAATTGTTGGTGAAAATTACAGCACGCATGAGTGGAGTCTCGCCGTTGTGGGCAAGAGTGTCAGTCCTCGCGCCACGGTTGATCAAGTCCTTGACGACATCCAGATCACCCATGGCAGCAGCCCAATGGAGGGCGGTGTGGCCTTTGTCATCGATAGAACGGTCTAGATCGACACCTGGAGGAGGTGTGGGTGGGTGATGGAAGGGGTCGGAGAGAGGTTCTTGCAACATGAAGTAGTCAAGTAATTCGTCAGCCCACAGTTGGTGCTGCTGATCTTGAAGTGAGAGAAGGTCGTCAACACGCTTGCGCTTCCTTGTGCTTGCGAATTGTGAACCGTCGGCGTAATCGTCAATGAAAGACTCGGAAGCGATGGTCACATTGTCTGGAGTTTCAGAGGCGAGGTCAAAGTCTTCGCTGATGTGTGACAGGGCTTGGTCGAAGTCGATGTTGACGGCCTTCTTTCTGTTGGCAGCAGCAGACTTGGCAGGCACCTTTCGTTGCGCGGGCAGCCTGCTCTGTCTTGGCTTGGACGAGGCAGTTGCATGTTTTGGCGCGGGAGGTGGACTTCGGTCGCCGGGGACGAATTCGAAGATTGGTCGTAACTTGTCAAAGACATTCTGGCGCTGGGCGAGAAGGCGACCATCGGGAAGAGGAATCCATGTACCTGTTTTTGGTAAGTCAATTGTTTTAAAGGCTTTTATCATTTCCATGTTTTTGAAATGTCAATTGTTTGAAAGATTTTGATCATTTCCAAAAAGACAGACTGACCCTGGTATTTTCCATAACCTCCTTGAACCTTTTCATGCACTCCCTTTTGCACTTCTCTTTCCAAGATTCTCGTTCGTGCGGGCTTGTCAAAGTCGGCGACCTTTAGAATGTGTGTGGCATTGATCCAGTCGTCGGACCGACGTCGCATGACATGGTTGCCGGCGACATTGAACTCGTAGACGGGCACATTACTATATGTGGCCGAATAGATGCGATTGTCCGGTCCAGCCATTGTGTAGAGTGTTGTGTAGAGTGTAGTATAGATTGTCGCTCAGGATGTAGTCTGTAGTCTAGGATATGTCGCAGGTTGAACAGGTTGAGCAGAAGCTGAGAGTGGGCGCTCAATTGCGACAAGGTGATGAAAGTAAAGGCGATGAAAGCGACAACGATGGTAGATCTCTTCTTTCAATTCCCAATCATCGACTACCTTGTGATAGCGGCAAGGCAAGGCACAGCTATCGGGCTTCATACAATCAAGTGCACGGTCGTTGCTGCATGTCACTGATGTCACTGATGCCACTGATGCCACTGATGCCACTGATGCCACTGATGCCACTGTCCAAGAGCGAGGAAGACGCGTAAAGTGATAAGAGTACGTGTGTGTCGCGTTTGGTGCCGGGGGTGCCTCCAGTGAAAGGACGCCATACCGGATGGGGTAAAGCGTCTCCGAAACGCCGACCTCCGACTTGGCGTTCGGTTGTGCTGGTGCTGATGCAGATGGTGGTTAGTGGTCAGCAAGATCGAGAGTGTTATACCATTGGTCGTCGCTGTTGTCCATATAGTCCACCATCCAACTTCAAAATGACTATCGTTGAAGACATCAAGCATGCCGTCGGCCTCGATGGTCCCTCCAACCGTAAGACGGCCCCCGCTTCTTCTCTGCCCACGTCTTCCGGACAACGACGACCATTACAATATCATAGCGCACTATCGCGCGCCAATGACATAGCATATCAGACATCGAATGCTGACTCTACACTCGAACAGCCGCCACAAGGTCTCAAATGTCCGACGCCAAGCTTCCCATTCCCTACAGAGACTCCTGCGCACACCTCCTCATCCCTCTGAACCGATGCCGTTACGAGGAATACTACCTTCCCTGGAAGTGCGAGGTACTTCCCCCGACTCCCTGGTCTTGCACCTATACCGCCATGCAACGCCATGCCATATCCATCGTAGCAAAACACACAGCCCAGTCGCTGACACATATCCCCCACAGAACGAGCGTCACACCTACGAAAAATGCCAATACGAAGAGTTCAAGAAGCGCGTCGCGAAGATGGATGAGCTCAGGGCCGCAAAGGGCGGCGAGAGGTCAAACTAGACACAGTCGGATTGGCAGCTGCGTGAACGAGACATGCCGAAGGAGCAGGAACGAGGCGAGCGCGTGTACATATACCACCACCAGTAGCCTCCCGAACTCGCGTCGACGAACGAGAAGGCTACGAGATGAATAAAAAATATCAAAAAATCACTCTTGCTTCATGTCAATTGGACATGTCATTTCTGCTGATTGCAAGGAAGAAGAAAAACAGTATCATTATCTGCAGGTGGTCTAGCTATTTTGTATGTGCAATGGACCGCTTGACGTCCCTCCTAAGGTCGTCGTGAAGCGCATGCATCCAAATCACCCACGCCGCTTTTGTCCAAAGTTTTGAGTAAGTATGGCCGTCCTATCCAGGAGACATCTCAGAGATGCTTTCTGCCTTACTGAATCGCCATCTTCTCACCATCGATAGCCACATTGTTGATCATCTGATCAGCGTGAACCTGAGCGAAGCCTCCAGGTCCGACAGATTGTCCGGCAAGAGGGCCATTCTCGGTACTGGAAGTCGTGTAATTGAAGCCACCTTCGAAACCGAGAGCAGGATCGCTCATGTTGAGTTTGGTATCGCTGGTAGTGTTCAAGTTGTTCTTCTTCATGCCATCTCCAGTGGCACTCTTCTCATCATTATCCTTCTTTCTGCCATCTCCAGTGGCACTCTTCTCAATGTTGCCCCAACCCCACTGCTCACCAGTAACGGCGTGCTGAGTTGCAGCGCCCTGACTTCCGCTGGTGTCATTGTTCATGACATGCTTGTTCATGGCAACCTCTTCGACCATGCTGAATGGCTTCTCCTGCAAGTATCCACCCATGTCGCTGTCATCACCAGTGTCCACGTCCTCGTCGTCCTCGTCGTCCTCGTCGTCCTCGTCGTCATCAACCACGATAATCTTTCTGCGACGCTTGCCGTCAACGCCATTCTTCTGGGTCGACTTTTCAACCGATTGGACAGGAACGCGAGGATCGACATGGACATGGGGGTCCTCGGGCAGCACACCCCTAGGCATGTCGACGGGAGGCAACTTATACGTAAACCTCATCCTGTCCCAATCCTGCTTCTCCACCTTCGCACTCTCCGCCTTAAACTCAGCCGCCTTCTTGGCTCTGTTCTGCTGAAGCGCAGCCACAGACGAAGTGCTGGAGTCGGATCTACGCTCCTTGGTCTTCTCAAACGCCTGGACACGATCATCCCACTGCACGCCTGTGCTCTCGAAAAAGACCTTTCTGAACAGCCGGAATGCAGTGAGGAAATTCGCACCCAGAGCTGCTGGGGTGGACGTCTCCTCCTTTCTCTGCGTACCCGTGATTCTGACGTGAGTCGCGTAGGTGGGTGGTTCGGAGTTGGATTCGTACATCTGCCACTCATCAGTCATGATCCGTCAGGGATCTCAAAGCACAGCACAGCACAGCACAGCACATACCGTGATGAACTGCCTCTCATTGATGTTCCTCAGCAAATCAATCTTGACCAGACCGACGTCGAAGCGAAAGCCCGTCTCGTCAGTATAGACATGATGATTCTCCGAGAAAATATCCTTCCTCGCCGCCTTGGCTCCGACACGAAAACTCCTCGCCGCCTCGCTGCCAGCGGTCGCCGGAGACGACGAGCGCTGGCTCTTGTTCCTGCGCAGCGCGGCCTTCTCCTCTGCGCTCATGAAGGAGTCGGTGTGCTCGGTCAGAGCGGTCGCGTAGCTGATTTTGGTTCGTGCCTTTTCTGCCTTCTCTTCTTCTTTTGTGGCGCGCTTGCGCTGTCGCTCTTCTTCTTTTAGGGCTCTTTCTTTGTCTTTGACTTGGAGTCGGAGTTTCTTTTGGTGCTTTTCGTCGAGTTTGGACCAGAGGTACTTGCTTTCGGGTTTCTTGGATTTTGCGAACATGCTGTCTTCGAGCCAGTCGTAGTTGACTATGTGGATGCCTTGGTTGTATTTGCCCTTTTGCTTGGTCAAGGCTATTGAGATGTCAGTCAGTGAGGTTATGGTTGTAGCGATGAGATGGCAGTCAGTGAAATCATGTTGGCGGCAAATGAGAGCACGTACTTGGTGCGATCTTCTTTCTCCAGTGCTCCTCAGAGGCTACGAGATGAGTAGTGTCCTTGTCGACGCCAGACTGATATACACCACCGCCTGCCCCGACCCATTTCTTGATGTCGCTGTGATTGTGCTTGAAGGAGCCCATCAAGCAGACGCGAACTTTTTTGAGATAGATGCCTTGAGCCATCGTTGTTGTTGTTGTTGTTGTTGTTGTTGTTGTTGAAGGAAGGATGTTTGGACAATCACTTCGAGGTTTGAATGTAAGACTGTGTCGAAGGGTTGGTTAGATGGAGGAGTGTCAGGCGATCTAATGGAAGGAGCCAATGACTGAGAGGAAGAAGAGACGGAAGAGGATAAGGGATGCCTAAGTATATAGTGAAGTCAGCTGAGCGGTTTAGGCAGCGGGTGACGATTCGAGGTACTAGTGAGTCGCAAGTGAAGGAAATTGAGACAAATGCCGTGGACTCGACTATCGATTCAATGCCTAGTGGAGCCAGTGACGATGCAAGATGCTCGGTGGGGATGATCCGGGAGAAGTATGATGAGAGGAAAGGTGTATGCACAAGGATAGAAGTGAGCAATGACGATGAAGCTCACTTTAGCGACAGGATTGATTTCGTCAATGGCTGGATATATGGTCTACATAGCCGCCATCTTCACAGCGGCAACGACTTCCAAGAGAAAAGGGAAACTGACGTACGGCTTACACCGATCTCGCCTTGACAGCAGAAACGAATTCCCGAATCTTAGTCAGGCTCTGTTCACCATCTTCTTCCACGCCACTGCTGACATCTACAATGGCGACCTTCTCCTTGGCATCGCCCAATGAAGCCAATGCTTGCTGGACATTAGCAGGGTTGAGGCCTCCAGCAAGCATGATATGAAGCCCCTTATCGGCCTCGAGCAATTGCCTGACCTTGGCAGCCTCGATTTGCTCGCCACTACCCCCAGCTCCGGAGTCAACGAGAGGTAGTGAGTGATATCCACGCGTAGCGAGCCCAGCATCACCTGGATGGAAAGCACGGATGACGGGCACAGGAATAAGAGATGCCCATTCAAGGGGTTCAGATCCATGTAATTGCACGACGTCCAGGACGAGCAGTTTTTGCTGTTCTAGAATGTAATCAAGCGGTTGATTTTGGAAGACACCAACGAGGAGGGCATGGCGTGGGTGCATAAAGGAGTGGGCGGCTACGTGCTCGAAGAAACTGCTTGCCTTTGCCGGTAATGACTCGGCAGTCACAGGCATGTCTATTGCCACTCGGGCAGTGCTGTGGACGACGTTTGAGATTTGTAAAGCAGTAGCGTTCGGCACACAACGCTTTCGGCCCTTGACTAGGATGATGCCGATCAGATCAGCACCAGCAGTGACGGCAGCTTCTGCGGCTTCCGGGGAGCGAGTGCCACAGATCTTGACGAGAGGAGACTTCTTTGTCGAGGGTTGTCGTAGGGCGGCATCGCTTCCTCCTAGCAATTTGACTATGAAGTCTGCAGTGTTTTGTGCACGCATGAGTGCTTCACCTACCAGGACGGCACCGACACCGTTCTTCAGATAGGGCTCGACATCCTTTGAACCCGAGATGCCGCTGAGGGCACAGACAATTGTCTCCTTTGGCACCTTGTCCATGAGTCGAGATGTTGTATCGAGGTCGACTTCAAAACTGGCAAGATTGCGGTTGTTGACACCGATGACTTTTGAGCCAAGCTTGAGAGCAATATCCATCTCTTCTTCATTGTTGACCTCGACAAGAGGCTCCATACCCAGGGATTGAGAGTATTTGTATAGTCTGGCCAAGAGCTCGGGCTCCAACATCTTGACGATGAGTAGGACAGTGTCGGCACCGGCAAGTCTGGCCTCCAGGATCTGGTACTCGTCAAAGACGAATTCCTTGCGCAGAACTGCGGGACGATTGGGCATTCCTTGGAGGGCTTGTCGGACGGCTTTGAGATCATCGATGCTTCCCTTGAACCAATCAGGCTCGGTGAGGACGGAAATGACACTGGCGCCTGCCAAAGCGTATGTACGGGCCTGAGCAGGAGCGCATGTGTTGAGGGAAATCATGCCCTTGGAAGGAGAAGCGCGCTTGATTTCGGCCATGAGAGATAGAGGGAAGGGCGACTGCCTGAGCCTGTCGGGGAAAGAGATGAGAGGAGGCGATATGTCCATGTCATAGGCAGCTTGCAGGTCGCCGGGTCGCAATGAGAAAACGTCTTTTTGTGCAGCGACCAATTCCCTTCGCCTAGCAAAGATCTTTTCGAGGATCGAACTTTGCTTGTCTTGTACCGGTGCGACATTCGATGTTCCATTCGCTGCTTTTGATTGTTTCTCGTTTCGCAGACGCTCATTCTCAGCCCAGGTGCCTCCTTGCATGACAAGGAAGTTCTTGATCATGAGTCTACCCTCCTCGGTAAGGATACTCTCAGGGTGGAACTGGACACCCTCGATGGCAAACTCCTTGTGGCGCACGCCCATGATGACGCCCTTTCCACCATCAGGTCCGCTTGAGATCCAGGAGGTGACTTCGAGACACTCGGGAAGAGTAGGGTGGGTACCGGCGAGAGAGTGGTATCGCGTAACGGGGATGTTCTGAGGCACTCCAGCGTATACACCCTTTCCGTCGTGAGCAATTGGCGACGTCTTTCCGTGGAGAATCTCGCCAGTCTTTGCTACCGTACCGCCAAAGACGGAGAAGATGCATTGCCTGAAGAGTGTCAGCGGACAGAACAATTGATTGAAAGTTAACATACTCTCCCATGCATACACCCAGAATGGGAATCTTGCCGCTAAAGTGCTTGATGGCATCTTTGCTGATTCCCGAGTCTGACTCTGGGTGGCCGGGTCCGGGACTTATGACAAGCTGAGTTGGATCCTTAGCGGCGAGTTCTTCAAGGGTGATCTCATCGTTACGATAGACTGTGACTTTGGCGCCCTCGAGCACCAGGTACTGGTAGACATTCCAGGTGAAAGAGTCGTAGTTGTCGATGAGGATGAGGTTGGATGCTGTGGCAACTGCTTCAGCGGGAGAAGGATGGAAAGGCGAATGATCAATCAAATCGAGATTAGACATTGCCACGGTTCAGTGGCAGACTTGCTTTGCTGCTCAATGGATGTATTCTATTTTGTATCTTGTATTAATTATATTCTATGAGTACCTGATGGTTTGAGTCAGCTCAGAAATGTCCGAGGGTCCGGCTTACCTGTCCTGGGCTTGTCATGACTCACGAATGACGGATCACCAAGACAAGACGATTCAGGTGAATCAGGTCTCCCCGCAAAAGGAAACGCGCATTGTCAGTGTCAGCTTCCAGTTCTGTTTCCAATTACCTTATTGTTTGCCAGACGCGACGACCAGTGAAGCTTGAAAGCTCCAATAAACCATTCAAATTCACCACCAACGCAACCATCACTTGGACATCCACCAGAGTCGCCAACAACATCTGATGAAGCGTTGATTTCAATATGGTCCCGTCTCCACCGGCGGTCTACTTTCCTGCCTTGGACAAATGTTTCAACGGAGAACAGCCTTTACTGTATGCGCCCACTCTTACTGAACTTACAATCTCTCTGACAAAAATACGCCCACTCTTACTAAAAATTACAACATCTCTGACAAAAATACACACAGATCGTGGGAAGCTGCCTCCAGGGCATTCAATCTTCTCGACCATGAGCCGTCACCCACCGCTCTAGACAACTTCCTCCGTGATGAAAGCGCAGTCTCCATCTTGAGCAATCCCCTCACCCCATTCACACCTCCTTCTTCGCAGACAAAGTCAGACTTCGAGACGAGGACTGCTGCCATCCATGTCTTGCCATCAAATGACGGCCAGTACGATATCAAGCAGATCAAGGAGGATGCGCTATGGTTATCAAAAGAGGCTGGCATCAACGAGCTTGCTGCATTGCGAATTGTCATTCTGGAATGGCAAAACAAGGCTGCCGCACAACTGCTGGCCGAATGGTCCGAGGAAGAGCGACTGAGCGTGCAGAGTGTCACGGCCAATGCCTCTTTCCGCGCATCCACACAAGCCTTCGCCGACCCCCATGCACTTACGGCAAAGTCGATATTTGACAAGGAGGAGCAGAGACATGCCCGCCTTCTGAACATTCTCTACACGGAAGAGAACAGCGTGCTCGCCTTGAGCGCTTCCCTCATCGGCTTCGACCTTTCACAAGACTACCAGCCTACCCTCTTAACACAAGTCCCGCGAGTCGCACTCAAGGCTGTCGCCAAAGCTGTTTGGCATGCTCAAAAGCCCGACCCGGATGCCAAATCTCCACGTAGATTCTTTGTTCAGTGCTGCGATGCTCTCAACTTTCGCATGACCCTCCTCTCGGATCCCTCCAATTGGCCCAAAACTGTCTCCGAAAATCCAGATCTTGCCACAATCTACGCAAAGTCTGTCTTGAGCCAAATCATCTTCATCTTGCGCCTGGCCTTTCTACATACCTTCAACTTTGACGGCATTTCGAGCTCACAATCAATAACTGCCTGGTTCGAGCTCATGGACGAATTCATGTTCTTTTCCGAATTACCAACAACCTCAGATGCCGCAGATGCACTAGTCGTAATACAGTGCCTTGTCGCCTTGATCTCCGTTGGTCTCATCAAGACCCGGGAAGCACTGGGATTCTTGGTTTCTGAGGCCACAAACGACGTTTCATACCCGCAGCTATCAGACCCTTCATACTGGGAGGATGACCAAGCAATCCGACTAATCACAAACACGCTGCTTGGTGCTGTCATTAAAGGGATCCGCCATGCTGGTCTTGCCATTTTGGCCTGGAGCATTGTCGCCCAAGGACTCCGCGACGTCGCCCTGAGTATTCGTGCAGAGAGACAGATTGAAGATTCCAGTGATATTGAAGCATCGCCAACTGTGACAAGACCCTCGTCTTCGAAAGGTCCACCTTCAAAATTGGAAAAATGGCTGGATCTCATCATGGATATAATACCTACAGATGATCCCATTGCCATCATGGGCAACAGCGCAGTCAACGATCTCCAAGCCTTTGACACAATGACTTCCATATCCGAAGCTCTGCTTCTGACCTTTTCGACTCCTTCCGATATCCACATCTCCATTTGCGCCAAGACTACCCTCTTCGCAATCCTCAGAGAAGGATACTCACTCTTCCAATATGGCCCAGATCTCGTTCAAGCCCTTCTTTCCGCAACCTCTTACGACACCGTCCCACCAACTCTTTCACATACTCGCCTAAGAAATCCTGCAAAGCCCGTCAAAGCTCTGATGGCAGACACTGACGGCATGGGAGCCCGCTTCCTTGATCAAGCTGTGCAACGGTATCCTTACGAGCTACGACCCTGCCTCAAGACTCTTCTCTCTATCAGTCAGAGCCGAGCTTCACTGGCTGGCGACGAGTCAGAGGTGCTGACCATTTTGGAGAATATGACGGCGTTTACTCAGAGGCTGCCTCCGGGCTTTGACGACTACGATCTTGTGCGGGAAGACGAGATGCCCAATTGCATACAACTGACTCAAGACTTGCCCATCTTTCTGCCACGTGGATTCAAAGGTCGTGGATTGCTTCTTACATCTGGAGGAGATTCAAGCAACTCACCAAAGTTGCTTTCATCCATCCCCGCAGGCACAATTGGTATTGTTGTGAGCGAGCAAAGACCATTTGTCGTATGTTGGCAATTCCAACATTCCGGGCTTGAGTATCTTGGAGCTCTTCTTTCAACACGACTGCCAAACGCTAGCTTTGTCGACGCCACAAGTCAGCAGCCAATTGACAAGGAGACAGCTTCGGAAATCATTGCGCTTGCCGATTCCTTGATATATACAGCAATCTCAGTTGACAATGTTAACGCTGCAAAGCATGTCATTGGACGCCTCAGCCATGCGTTGCTCCGCAACGATGACATTGTCCGAGTCATATTCGAGATCTTTGAGGGAGAATTGCAAGCCCAGATTGATCAGCCTGCCGCGGAAGGATCCTTGTACTTATTAGTCCATTGTGCGCGCTTCCTTCAGTCTGTGCTATCTGTTCACCCTGAGCGAATATGGTCATTGCTCGCGCGGAGCAAACTTCTATCAGTGAGCGATAGCACAGGCGCGCTTGCCGCGATTGTCACTGCTACAGAGTTGCCTCTTGGCCAATACGACTTCTTGCGGTGCTGTATCGGGCTGTACGAAGGTCTAATTGACGACAGCATCAAGCGTTCTGTTTCGCGCAAGACAACGAGTAAAGCTGTGACGAGGTTCGAGGAGCGCAATTCTTCTGCCGCATCAACCCCACAGAAATTAATGAGCGCAACACTCGCCGCCTTTCAACGAATCATGCTTGATGTGCTGCAGAGTTCACCAAGCTGGAAGTTCACGTTTGCCTCTGAAAGATGCGAGATCAATACCCGGATCCTGAACGCCATGACTAGCATTCTGTACCATGCCTACGGCGTGGACGACAACGCTGTTG
Organism: Delphinella strobiligena; assembly: GCA_009982845.1. Lineage (NCBI taxonomy): Eukaryota > Fungi > Ascomycota > Dothideomycetes > Dothideales > Dothioraceae > Delphinella > Delphinella strobiligena. The sequence continues at coordinate 184,085 of JAADKB010000014.1, forward strand.
TGGCCAGTAAACTTACAGGGGTACATGCCCAAGCAGCGGACGTTGTGCTCGAAGCGTTCCTCGCGGAGAACCCACACGAACTCACCTTCCACCCAATACTTACTGTCTTCATGTCTGCCATTGCAGATCTGGACTCCATCTCCGCAAATTCCACCGAGCGATTGATTCGTGATCAAATCACCGCTGCCCTCACATTCTGCACTACTGTACTTGATGTTGGCCTACTGGTGAATCGCAAGGGCGACTACCTTGCCAACAACATCTTACAGACTATGCCGTTGATTGCCAGACTATTCGCAGCACGCCATTCTTTCAAATCGCACGTCGCCACGCTGATGACCACTGTCGTCCGTAGTCTACATACCACTGAAGGCGAGCCGGCTTCCTTGCTTGGGCATCTAGGTTCCGATGCCATGAAGTGTTTCCTGGCTGTCATCGCCGAGTTGGATCTGCCGTTACAGGACGTTGACACTGAGACTGCAATCTGGAATATGCTGTCAGCGGTAGTCTCGCACAAGCAACAATGGTTGGCCGTCTGCCTTTTGACCGGATCTACACCAAGAGACAAGCTCAAAGAGAGAAAGGGTGACCCTTCATTCACCAAGGTGCGAAAACCGCTTTTTGGCCAAGCGTTGGATCAGCTTGCGAATATCAAGATGCTCTCACCGAAGAGGGCGATTGCTATCCTCACATTCATCGCAAGATCACAGGATCATTGGTCGTGGGCAAGTAATGGAATTGCGAAGCATTCAGAAGTGATAAACAGCATCACTGATTGGATCGCCGACCTGACCCCGAACATTCGCACTTCCGACATGGAATCTATGACTCGAGCTGCCAATGAGAACCAAATGGCTGCGCTGATTGTTGACATTCTTGCACGATATCTACACAATGCACGTCAACTTGCAGATACAACCACTGCAAAGACTGTAGCAACAAAGCTGCAGTACTTGCGCGACAATGGCGTCGCGGTAGACGGCTTCAATCACTCCCTGCACCAGAACTTAAGCAAGAACTTCAGCGCACGTTTTCCCGAGTGCCCATTATCTAGCTTCAAGCGTACTGCCGTTCGGCCAGCCGAGTTTGGTCGAGAATATTACTACGACCGTCACATCGCTGGTAAGGTGCTTGATTTCGACGCTGCATGGGGTCGCCGGACAGGATTTTTTGATGAGTTTGCACGAGCGAACGTCAACTTGTCGCTCGTAGAGTCCCAGGTGAATCTCTTGAAAAGTTGGAAAGCTCTGGCCATTGGACTTGGACAATTCGCTGCGGGAGATCCAACACTTCAGACTGACCTCGCCGTTGTTGCTACCAATTGCCTAAAAGCCAACATGGAGATCTCAGTCCCAGCAGTATTGTTTGACAACATTGCGCAGCTCCGAGCAGACCTTGCATTCGTACTTCTCCAGCGATTGACCTTGATCAACTCCAAAGAGCCGCAAGTTAGAAAAGTACTGTCAGCGGCCTGGGATACTGTCAGAACTTGCAGCGAAGACTTCGAGACTGCCTCAACGCCTAGGGATGTCGGCTACTACCGGACTATCCTTCGTGTGCTTTTCCTCTCCATCCAACCACAGATATACGACCCTGTGCAGCTTGAGAAGTCAGTTGCAGGCAAGAAGTCTGGACTTTCTTCTCCGCCTATCATTCCAACATTACTGGAAATCCTTGAACGTGTAGTGACAGTCAACTTCCGTGCTCTTTGCAGTGCTGTTCACGCTGATGATACTTCCACCGAGCCTGCTGACTATGTCTTACTTACCGCTCTACTCCAGAGCATTCTCCGTGTGCCAGGCATGTCAAACGCACACGCATCTGTTGCCGCCATATTCGCAAATGCAGGAACGGCTCGCTACGCGGCTAGCCTGTACTCCTGGGCCGATCAGCTCGCGGCGGCGTCTGCGACAGGCGACCCAGTCTATGGCGAGCTCAGCATTCTCTTCCTACTCGAATTGAGTAGCGTGCCTCTCCTGGCTGAGCAAATGGCCGTCGACGGCCTTCTCTCCCGCATTTCCTCTGCAAACCTTTCCCAATATCTTCGCAAACCCACGGGCAAAGGACCATTTGATGAACCAGCTCGCATGTTCAGCATTTGGTCTCGAGGTATGCTTCCTCTCTGCCTGAACCTTCTCGAGGCAGTCGGTCCCCCGATAGCGTCAGAGATCGGAGCTTTCCTGAACTCCTTCCCTGAACAGCTCAAGCGTGCAGAGACCGATTTGGAAAACAGACAGCCCACGCTTCGTCAACCATTTTCAGGCAACATAACCCTAGGCATGGCGGCTGAAACGCATTCGCTTTCTTTGATCAGCTTGATATTGGAGCGCTTGAAATCTGTTGGAGCAGCTGCGGGCATCAACGCCGATGAAGTGCCAAGCTTGTTATACGACCGTGTTGGCGTCAAGGAAGAGGTGGAGACGCTAGTGAAGGGTAGACGGGCATTAAGGGAGCGCATCGTTCCCGTCGGGGAAAGAGAAGCCGACTGGGTGAAACAACGGCCTGGTATTGAATCTGGTGATAGTCGTCTTGAAGAGAGCATTGTTTCGGAGCTTGGGGCTGCATTAGTGTGTTTGACTGGTTGAAGGAAGACCGGCGTATAAGGATGGTTGGTCATTCAATGCTTAGATAAGCGTGGTGCTGGGCGTTTTGTGTAACATAATGCATACACGATACGATGCAAACAATACATCTGCATTCAAGATGATCTCTCAAGAGCCAAGACACTTCAAGAAGGCTACGAGTGGTGTTGATGAGGAGTAGGCTCACTTGTTCGGGTACTGCTTTTCCGAGGCTAGCTACACGGACCCCGCAAAGTCCCCGCCCTCGCCTATGCCTCCATAGTGTACCTCACCTTTTGATACATCGCATGTGCCGATGTTGCATCCTGTCCCTTCGCTTCCTATCATCGCAGTCGTAGCCCGAACGTTGAAATTCTTTGTCTTGTATAGTTACAAATTAGGATCATCATGCCTATGAAATCAGCTTTTCCTCCGCTCGACATACCAAAGGTATGCGTCTTTGCCCAAGCAGCACAACCCTTTAGCTGTTTTTTGTTCTGTCTCTCTGATGCAAAGGTAGACCGATCTCCTGTCGTATTTATTTGGTGATGAGTCGAGTGTGTCGGATCTACCTCTCTGGCACGACTTGAGCGATCCCAGTATCAATATTAGTCCTAAGACGCTATTGCATTATATAAAGAGATTGGCGCTCGGTCTAGATAAAATAGGGATTGGGAGCGGTGAAGTCGTGTTGATTTACACACCGTGAGGATAAGGATTGCTGTAGAATTGTGTACGGTTTGGCTGACTGTGGACCAGTAATCACATTCTTGTGCCTGCTGCATACCTAGGCATTGCAGGCAGCGGCAGAATCTTCAGCGGGGCTAATCCTGTATACACCGTCTCAGAGCTGACGCATCAGATTGTCAATACAGAAGCCAGTGTCCTTCTATGCCATCCAAGCCTCGTCAAGACAGCTTTGCAAGCGTCAAAAGCGCCTGGTTCGAAAATTGACGGAAGGATTTGGTTATTTTCTGACAGCCCAAGTCAATCAGTAGAGGGCATTCACGACTGGAGCAATCTCCTCGCAAGTCCAGCAGAAGGCGCACAGTACAAATGGCGGACTCTGAGTCCCGAGGAAAGCACAACCACAGTGGCAACAGTGAATTACTCCTCTGGCACGACAGGTATGCCCAAAGGCGTCATGATAAGCCACCACAACATCATCGCCAATGTCGTGCAAACCAAATTCGTGCGCTATCATGGGAAAACTCGTCAACCGGAGCGTTGGTTGGCGTTTTTGCCTCTGTATCATGCCTATGGCCAACTGTACACCATTCTCATGGCCACTAAACTGCAGATCCCCGTCTATGTCATGAGCGCGTTCGTATATGAGGACTTCCTGAGGGCGGTGCAGAGGTACAGGATCACCGATCTCCAGGTGGCTCCTCCTGTTTTGGTCATGTTGGCTAAGCGAGAGGAAACGAAAAAGTACGACCTAACGAGTGTGAAAGGAATTCTATGTGGTGCAGCGCCACTGAGTAGGGAATTGCAGGAGGAGATTTGTAAGAGGTTCAAGGTACAGGTGAATCAGGGATGGGGTATGACTGAGGTCACTTGTGGCGCCACGGTTGTCCCTGGCGGGATCGCCGATAAGTATGTCTCTGGCCATGCTGATATTGGAACAAATGAAATATGGATCTAACAAAATTATAGCTCGGGTAGTGTTGGGCCCCTGCTGCCAAATACTGAATGTAAACTTCTGGATGATCAAGGTAGTGAAGTCAAGACTGGCGAGTCCGGGGAGATGTATATCCGTGGTCCGCAAGTCTGTATCGGATACTGGAAGAATGAAGAAGCGACCAATGAGTCATTGAGCGCGGATGGTTGGCTCCGTACTGGTGATGTCTTCAAGTACAATGACAAGGCTTGGTTCTGGTGTGTGGATCGCAAAAAGGAGCTTATCAAGGTACGCACGTTTGCTCTGATATTGTCCACTCATGTTGCTGAGTAGAAGGTCTCAGGTAAATGCTCTCCAGGTTGCACCAGCAGAATTGGAAGCTGTCTTGCTTCAGAACGACAACATCAGTGATGCCGCATGTGTTGGGATTACTCTGTGAGTTCTCCCAATCCTGTAGCAGATGATCGACTGACATCAAGCAGGCATGACGAAGAGTGGCCACGAGCATATGTATCCTTGAAGAATCATGCCAAGAATAGTGTCACTGAAAAAGAGATCCAGGAATGGGTCAAGCATCGCGTGTCCAAGCATAAATATCTGGTAGGAGGCGTGCAATTCGTCGATGAAGTCCCCAAACTTGCTTCGGGCAAGATCCAGAGGAAGGTGATGAGAGAGTGGGCGAAGAGAGACGCACCTGGATTGGAGGCCAGAGGAAATATAAGAGCGAAGTTGTAGGCATGACACAGTGATAGAGAATGTTTTATTTGAGGATTAAGACGACCCTTGAACGCAGATGTCTCTGTCCAGACCGAACTGCGAGGTTTGGAAGCACAACTCGATGACTTTGAGGTGATTCTCAAGCAGTAGAACCTGTGATGATCTACCGGACGGGCTGCATATCTATAATACTGTTCTATATCTGAGATCAACGAGGCAGTCTCATTTCACTCCAGTCGGGCTTCTTATCCAGGCTCATGTCGTCCCGATCATGAGTTTGTATATCGTATGTAGTCTGTACAAAGACGACATCTTCCTTGTTCCATGTCAATTTCTCTTGTGATTCGCTTCTATTAGGAGTAGAGCTCTTGATGGTCGTGGTAGCAAGCTCGATATCTTTATTACCGTCGGTATCGTCCAGACGTCTGCCTCTATACGGGCGAGATCCGTTTGTAGAAGGCTTAGACTGGGGATCGTATGCTCCCCAGACCCAGAACGAGCGACCTAATAAAGGGCGTAAGATGGGAATGTTGACTGCAAATATTCCAATGATTGTTTCTCGGACACCCCAGCGGTCGATGTTGGAAGCTGAAGGGTGGGGGCCTAGTGAGTAACTCACGCGTATGATGGCTGCGGCGATGACAAAAAGACCAGACGAAAGGACGAAACCTATTGCAATCTTCTTTCGCATTGGGACTCTGAGCTTCTGTAGCATGGGAATCGGTATGGCGAGAATAGCTGCGTCGGTAAGGATGTTGAGTATAGTGATTACAATGAGGTTTTGCAATCGCAAGCTACACTTCAACGGAGGAATAGGCACAACCTGCCAGTTCATCTGAATCGGATAGCATCCGAGAGAGACCGTCAGGAAGATTGCTACATATGCTGCACCGATTATCCAGAAGAGCCACTTGACAAGTTTTTCGTGTAGAGATCCCAGGGTCAGGCGCTTACTACGAACAATGAGCTAATTACGTTGAAAATTTCAAGGGAAGACTTACTAAAAGAAGAGCATGGTAAACTTCATGGACCAGATGATGCTGCTGTAGCTGTACCATGCGGTAAGCTCCATCTTAGAGCCGTAGACCTTACGGGCAATCTCACTGCTCGTGAGCCTTGCAGCCTGCTCCTTGGTAATGCCGAGGTTGTCTCCAACATCGGCTGCTTTGAATTAGTATGATTCTATGGAGATTGTCCAGTAAAACTTACAAACAACCTGGACAATTATGGCATCAAGAGTGAAGAATATGATTGTCTACTCGAGTTAGTCAATACTGCCAATAGGATTAGACGATTACAATGGTGCCCTACCATCATGCTCATGTAATCATCCCCTTGAAAGCCTTTCAATCCGACTGTGCGAATGCGGACGGCAAAGCGTGTTAAGATAATGACCATTCCCACAACATACCAAGCCCATTCTTCTTGACTGATGACTGTTAGAGCCTAGGGTTTGATATCATTGGGTCTAGGGATAGTGACACATACAGTTCGGCAAGCATGATGAAGGAAGTACTGTTCTGAACGAGGCATGGCCACGAGACCAAGGCCTACATATATCTTTGACGAAGAACTCGAGCGCTAGCGGCCCGGGCTTGTAACGGGACGCAACAAGGTAAGGTATCTCTGTACTGGTGATACCGCGGACGCCATATCATGATTATGAATTGGCTCAATAGAGTCACTACTCTACTGGAGCACAAATGCACGAGCCTTGAGTCACGAAATCGCGCATTGGCAGCCCCTAACCAAATGACACTACCTTGTATTAAAGATCACGACCATCTTTGTCCAGCAAGCCACTGGAATGGTCTAGTTACAAGACTCCGAGTATGGTAATCAAGTAGAGTACCCTGAACCAACATGACTCGCTTGGTCGCTTCAGACGTTTTCTCCAGGATCTCAATTTGTGATCGCCCAAAGCCATGGCTTAGCTAGGTCGTGCGGAACCACGGAAGCGGTCGCTCGGCGCAGGTCCAGAAGTTCGTGCAGTCGCAAGTATATTGGTCTCAGCAAATCAACGGCCTGTGTAGTCGTTCTTAGTCAAAGCCATGCCCCGCGAAAGATTTTTTCGATAGCGGACTCTACATTGTGTGTGGAGAAGAACAGCAACTAAGACATAGGAACGGGCGGCATACAAACCCTATTATACACTCATTTCAGAGACTTTTCCTAGTTTGTCTCCACGGAAAAGCCACGTGGATCGGGTTGCTGTTTTCCCTCTGATGTTCTAGTCTGATCCTTACATATACAGTATAACTGAATCTGTGGGATGGGCAAACGCAGTTTGATTGTGAAATAGGTTGTGGTTATGTCGTTTTAGCAAAGGCAGTAAACTCCAGTACAGTACTACTAGTTGAGGGTGAATACGGACACGTAGTTTCCCTTGGCTGAATATCAATCATAGTCTCTCATATCCGCCGAACTGGCCGAGAAGCACATATAGTATTCATCGCAGGTACAAAAGCCCAGACACTTGAACGAGTTGGATGCTTCAGCAGCTTCACAAATGCAAACTCCAGCATGGAGCAGTAGTACAGGAGCGTAAGGTGCCATGGTATCGGATAAGGTAGGGACGCTGACTCGTGGCTTTGTGCCTTTTGAGAACATATTTGCATTCTACGAGTAGCACCTTTTAGCCTTACCCTCAAACTTTCCAGGCCCCAAATAAGGTAGCTGTTTTACATTATTCATGCGAATATGAATGAGAGCTGCGCCTATTTGTATCACTGCAAATGTACTCGTATTGTGCATAAGGTAAGTGGCTATACGGGCAGCTGACGCAAGTTTGACGTGTAAAATATCTATAGCGTCACCGACCAAGGAAACTCTGGACATTCTCCTATCTGACCTCTGCAAATCTTCGACAGAGCCGCAAGATCTCGTCTTCTTTCAGGTACCTGCATGATAATAAAATCATTCTGCATACTGCAACGGCTAAGCGGGTAGCCGTGTTTGATGATCTCCAAACGATTTGTCTGAAATACCACATCTGTGGAGAACCATCTTGTAAGTATGAATGGCACGAAAGATAAAGACTCTTCGGATCGCAAAACGACGTCTTCTGCCACCTTGGACGCCACTTCTATTCCGTACGTAATTTCTTCATCACATTCAAAAGTGCTAATGCTTATATCTTTAGGGATGATTGTGCAATCGGTGGACCTGATGAGTGGCCAAGGGGTCTGCAAGACACCGTTACTTTCATTTTGTCCATGACGCACCCATCGGCTATCTTCATAGGCGACGATTTGGTAATACTACACAACAAGGCATGGGAGAGTACGCTCGGGTCCTCGCTCCAACAAGGAAAGTCACAAAATGGAAAAACGCTCTCAGATCAGACCATCAAGACTCTGCAATCTGCCATTGATGGACACTTTGAAGGTAGCCTCGCAGTTGTGGATTTTGTCCAACAACCCCGGATGGATGTAGAGCATTCCCCGGTCCTCTGCAGTCCAATTGGATTCGAGAATTTGAAAGGTGTTGTTGTGCAAGTGCTCTGTCACGAGAGTGGACGCGATGTGCAGGATGAGAATGATGATGTCGAAAACGCTGATGAGGACATGGAACTCGACCGCCAACCCTTCTTCCAAAAATTCGCGGAGATGCTACCAACGGGACTCGCCATATTAGATCACGAGGCAGAAGCTCTCTTCGTGAACCACGCATTTCACGAGTTGACAGTGCATGGCGGGCTTGACAAGTCCTTCAAGAAGTGGCCCAAAACGATCCATCCAGACGATTATGAGCGGGTGATGAAAGCATATCGTGAGGCTTTCGAAGCTCGGAGTAACCTTTCCACAGAGTTCAGAGCTCACGGGATGAACTCTCCATGAAGGTAGTCCTTCCTACATATCTTCGAATAACCTCAAGACTGACCGATCAAGCAGGCTGTTCTTGATGAGACCAATCGGCGACGAAGATATCCAGCACTCACACTTGAGACGACATGGCGGGTTCATATGCGCAGTTGTTGATATAACATCGATCAAGCAGCAGAAATCTCCCAACAAAAGATTGCGAGAGATGCGCAGGAGCGGAAAACTCAACAAGAGCGATTCATAGATATGATCAGTCATGGTAAGTTTTGACCACCACTCTTCTTAAGCTTGCGCTTCTGATCCTTGTAGAAATTCGCAACCCGCTTTCAGCAGTACTGCATTGCCAGGAGGACGTCCTAGAGGCTGTGCATAAAGAGAACATACCGATGGCGGAAATCGTCGAGGCTTGTGAGACGATAGCGCTTTGTGTATCGTACCAGAAAACTCTTGTTGATGACATTCTATCCTTTTCCAAACTTGACGCTTCCATGCTGTCCTTGGTGCCGAGGACCACGCAACCCAAGTGGCAAATGTCAGAGTCGCTCAAGATATGACAGCCTGAATTGCGGAAACGGCAGATCGGATTCGACTACAAGATTGACCCTTCATATGACAAGTACGAAATTGGTCGAGTGATGGCGGATCTTGTACGGATCAGTCAAGTACTAGTGAACTCTGATGTCGAATGCGATCAAGTTCACCGCAAGGAAGGATGGAGAGAGAAAAATATCCGTCGACGTTGGCGCTTCTATCACACGACCGATGTCATATCCTCCGGATGTAGTATTTTCGAGAGCGAGGGGCACGTCAATACCATGGATTCAACGCAAAGCTCTGACTGGGGCAACGGAGAAGCTCTATATATACTGGTGGCCATACGAGACACTGGCATCGGCATCAACAAGGAAAATCAATTGAAACTGTTCGACAGATTCAGGCAGGCCACCCCAAAGACCGAGGAAATGTACGGAGGTACAGGCCTCGGGCTCAATATCTCGAGGAAAATCTGTCAATTACACGGTGGTGAAAAATCGGCGTTAGTTCCAAAGAAGGGTCCGGTTCCACTTTCGGATTTTATCATAAGGTCCGCAGGTGTGAGGACCAAGACAAAGGTGATAGTATGGATCCGGACGAGCTAAGAAATAGCTTGAGGGTACCAGACGACTACACTCAAGGACCCATAAGCGACAAGGACCAACCGGATATGTTGACTGATCCCCGTGTTGAAGCAACTTCGAATGCAGACAACAGATGGGAGAACACTGCAGAGATCACCTCTGACATGAGGAAGGACAAGAGCACGGAGACCGGCAATTCGGAGAAAGGTACCCATCGAGACGAATCAGCTCTGAAGGTCTTATTCGTGGAGGACAATCTCATCAGCCAAAGAATTCTCAAACGAAAAATGCAAGCAAAGGGCTTTGAAGTTATAACAGCCAATAACGGTAAAGAAGCAGTCGACGCCTTCCGCTCAGCGGCCAGCACCGAATCGGAATATCCGGCATTTGATTGTGTCTTGATGGATCAGGAGATGCCTGTCATGGATGGCAATTCTGCAACTCGAGCTATCCGTGATATTGAATCAAAGAATTCCCTTCATCGAATTCGCATTATCGGTGTTACTGCGAATGTTCGAGAAGAGCAACAACAGCAGATGCGAGATGCAGGGATGGACTCCGTGCTCTCAAAACCGTTCACTATTAATGATCTGGTTGATAGAGTCAGAAAAGTGGCAAACAAGTCATGATACGGACGAATGTTATGAGTGATGATCAGAAAGAAGTATGGGAAGCGGTAATGCGAACCAAGATGAGGTCCAATTACAGAAGTGTGTTCTGATCAACCAACAGTTCGTGGCGCGCACAGCGACGTGAAGTGTAGCCACGCACTTGTCAAAACATGCAACCTCGAAGCACCACGAACAACGTCACGAGCTTTGATTCAATTAGTAGAGATCTTTGGCACAAATGGAAGATCGCAACATGACAGTTTTCACAATGATAATAATATGTAGTATAGATGTCGATCGGCAGTAATTATTTAGCGGTAGACCTAGGGCATATCAACTCGACAGTACTGAATATCTTTAGTCTCTTGTTCATTATATCAATGCTCTCTATTGTTCAATGGCTGGGATCTCGCTCTGTCCTGCAACTTCTTGGGCATCATTCAACGATCGCTGCTCGGTCCGAAAGCAACCAAGGCTACGAGTACAACAATGTGATCTGCAGGCATCTTGGCAAAAGTTAGTGTGGCACTCTCTTTCGTTCCTGCTGAGACACTGGTCTGACAACTAAATGAAGGTCCAAACTCCGTGGCAATCCGCAGGAACGGCTGTTCCTGTTGCAGGCCTAGCTTTGGGCTGTCTACTCTCAGGACTTATCGGCAACAAATTCGGACGTATCAAGCTCTTCTTCGTGTCGCCAGCATTCGCAGTCATTGATATCTTAGTCCAAGCCACTTCTTTCCGCAGGTTTTAGCAGCTCACTGCGGAAAGAACCATCAACGCACTCTCTATAGCTATCGTGTGCAATGTCGTTTCAGCATACCAAAGTGAGATTACGCCTTCCAAGATCCGAGGAGCTATTGTCAACTTTTACCAGTCTTGGCAGCTTGTTGGTGCTCTAATGGCATGCGTTGCGAATTAGGGGTTTCAATATCGTCAAGATTAAGGGTCATACCGTTGCACCCTGGTTCCGCAGTTCATCATACCTGTTATCCTCTTCTCTGCTGGTCTAGTTTCTCCTGAGAGCACTCGATGGCTTGTGGAGAAGTCTGGACCACCGAGGCCAGGAACGTGCTTACCTTACTCCGAGGCAAGAAGGCTTCGTCCAGGGTTATTCAAGAAGAGCTAGAGCTCGATCATGCATCATCTTGGGTTGATTGCTTCAATGGCGCTAATTTTTGCCACACGCTGATCGCTGCTGGTGTTCAATGCCTCCAACAGGCACAAGGCAGCGGCTTCATCGTCAACTATTCGATAACCTTTCTTGAGGCCATCGGGGCGAAGTACAATAATCTCAAGCTCAATGTCCTCCTGAAGTTTGTCAATATGATGGATGCTTCCCTCGCATTCTACTTTGTCGACAAGTTTGGCCGTCGCCGATGTTTGTTATGCGGTGCTCTACTTCTAGCAGCTTGCATATACACCGTTACAGGCGTAGTGATAAGACCGCCCAATAACGAACAAGGTATACAGCACTCTTTGTTTAGCAATTTACGCAAGCTTCCGCTTGGTCTTCTTGGTGGGTCTTACGAAGCCACGTAACAAGTCATTACACTAGTGTATGAGAAGTGTCTGGATTGTCACAGCGGAGGTCCCTACGCTCCAGCTTCGCGAGAAAACAATAACAATTTCGACCTTCATTGGCTTCACTGGTTCTGTCATTGCCACACTAGTAGCGCCTCATCTGCTAGACGCAGGGCATGGCGATTTACAGGGCAAGGTCGGATTCGTTTGGGGTTCTTTCCCAGTCGCGTCCGCCATCTGGACGTTCTTCTTTGTGCCTCAACTCAAAGGTCGCAGCCTGAAAGAACTCGACGAACTCTTTGAGAAGCGTGTAAATGTGTTCCGTTTTGGTAATCATGAAACCTTGGCTATGGCGCCCGTCTCACTATGGTCGAAGCTATGACAGCTCGTTGCAAGGTGATTGAGGTTGTCGAACTGTCTTCGAGCGCGGAAAAGTCTGCTATCACTGTTGACTCTCCCTCACTTTCAAAGCTCTAGAACATAGCCTTTCCCCAAGCTCAATTGTCTGGTAATCTCCTTTTGCCAATGTTTCCCATACGACATGTCTTAAGCAAGAAGATGAGACGAGAACTGCTATCGTTCGACGTACCCCAGCTCCCTCTAGATCTTCGCTCGCCCTTTGAGTCTTTGAGGCTTCGCAGGTATTAGAATCACCATGCTCTGCCAATCACCACAGCTGACGTTTGTCGGCCCAAGAGTTTGATCGAGGCCTAACTGCATCGCTCTCATCCTTAGAGAACCTTGCGAGTATGCTACCTGAGGTGGCACCACAGCATCACCGTATCATCGATCCACCCTACCATGAGTCCATGACAGGGTCACCTCATGACAACTTCTGGTCAAACCATGCCTTTCCGTGGATGACTGAGGCCTGAATTGATCAGGATTCATCATGAACGCATGTCAGATGAATGTTGTGCCACTGACAACGTCTCTCAGCCCATATGTATTGATTGCGTAGCACAGTCTACAATCAGAGATCATCAGCACATCCTTGGGATGTGCGGTGACATGCAGTACGGGAGTTCGACACCTGCAATTCTATAACCATATTTTGAATTTCAGTCTGACATCCTTGTCAATATTTCTTGGAGACATACGTCATATGGAGGTACTACTTCTGCTCTAGTTGATCCAACCCTTAGGGCCTGCCCAAGTGCCCTTGACCAAAGATTTGTAGTATACCCATGGGAAGAAGTCTTTCTTGAGGTAGTAAAACGCACGTCGAGGAACAGCCTGGTCGAGACCAAACCCGCTGAATGTCTCCGCGGTTTTCCCGCCGTATTTGAACTCGGCGAGGAGAACCTTGCCATACTCTGTCAGCAACGGGCATGAGGTATATCCGTCGTATGTCGCCTGAGGCTCCTTGCCATCCATGCATTGCAACAAGTTGCGAACCAACACGGGTGCTTGTGACGTGACCGCCGCAGCGGTTTTGGCTGTGGGTAGACCTGAAGCATCGCCAATAGACCATACGTTGGGATACTTCTTATGACGAGTGGTTCCCTCGTCGACATCAACAAAACCAGCTTCGTTTGCCAGAACACTGTTCTGGATGAAGGCATGCGGTCCCATTTTGGGCACAACATGTAGAAAGTCGAACTGCTTGGTGACTTGCTCGCCTCCATCAGTGCGGGCAAATGTCGCTTTGTCGCCATCAACAGCGACAAGATCGTGCTGGAATAGGCCCTCAACATTCCTCTCTTTCCGCAACTCCTCGAGCTTGGCACTATATTTTGGTACGCCGAACATAGCGGGAAGGGGTGTGGCGAAGCTGATTTTTATGGCCGAGTCTGAAGGATTGCTAGAGTTGTACAAGCCTTCACGTTTCCAGTGGTCCAATGCAAGCCACATTGTCTTCTGGGGAGCGCCGGCGCATTTGATAATGCCGGCGGGTTGGGTGAAAATGGCTTTACCACTCTTGAACTTCTTGATTGTGCCAAAGACCTTATCGCAAGTGTCGAATCCATAGGTAGATGTGACAAGGGAGTGCGGGTCTGCAACAGCCTCAGACAAGCCCTTGATTTTGCCAAAGTCGATTTTGATGCCAGGCGCAACGATAAGTTGCTCGTAGCTGACCTTGTCGCCGTTATCTAGCGTGACGATGTTCTCCTCGGGAGCAAATGTTTGAAGGCTGTTGTTGTAGAACTTGAGCTTGGAATCAATCAAACTAGCCATCGGCCTCCGCAACTCCTCCCTAGTTTTGAGACCAGCGCCAACCAATGTCCAACCAGGCTGATAGTCATGCCATGCCGATGGATCGATGATGGCAATATCCTTGGAAGCGAATTTGCCGGTCCGAAGAAGCTGATGACTGACGGCCAGCCCAGCTGCGCCACCGCCCACCACAACAACCTTGTGGCTGCGGCTGGCAGAGTTGACCAACGACTCAGTTGCAAAAGTATGCCCGGCTGAAAAGGTGTATGCAGTAGTGATCGAGCGGCCAACACTACGGGATATCGGCATATTACAGCTGCGGAACATATTTCGCTTCTTGAAAGAGATATGTTGCAAAAGATAGTGATGTAGACAATCAAGCAGGCGATGAATAAAGAAGGACTTTTTGGAAGGGTTTCCTCAACCAAGCAGATAATGTACAAATCCAAACTCTACGCACAGATGAAGCAAGGGAACAAAGTGTGTAACAAGGAAGTGCAATGATTACAAGAGCATGTTGGTCCTAGAAGGAGTCGTGAATAATGTCAATGATATAGGCATGTCGACCTCGATCCTTAGAGATGAAAAAATTGCCCGAAAAGCCGACCGTGCCACTTCCATCTCGCCACTTCCTGCTGACTCTTCTTGGCACGCTCTTGGACCTCCATTCCTACTAATGCCATATGCCTACCAGATCTTTGTGATATTTCAAGAAAGTATTGTAGAAGAAGGTTTTTTTCAATCTGATGATTGCATGGGCTATTTTAACCACTGTTCGTGTCTATAGCCAAAGCCAGTAATTAACCTCGGACGCTCACAGTAGACCTGCCTGATTTATGGTGTTCTGGCGTTAAATTTTCGATCATTGTACCGAGCTGCCGAGGGCTGTCCCACAGATTTCTCAGCTTGAGATTGGCCAATTATTTGTCACAATCTGCCATTATATCATCATTCTATTGAAGAGCATTGTTCTTAATAAGTACAACAAGTATAGGCCCTGTCGAGAACAGTCCCATACATGTTGCATACCTCTACACTACTATTTGCACCAGGACAAGACGTTCATGATTGTGCAGGTTTGGGCGGCGTTTCATACGTATCCCCACCTAGCGGGATCCTAGACACGCGCTTTGTTCTCACCTCCACCTCGAGCTGGCAGAATTGATGTCCTCGAACCGGAACAGAAGATCACGATCCCAAAAGGCTTAGTGAATATGTTCCGCAACGCGAGCACGCAGAGTTCTCTGCAGATCGGATTCGTGCTCGAACCAGTAGCCCCTACCTTGACTACGTTTAGGCAGCCAACTGCAGGCATAGGACATGTTGAGGAAGCTTTGTTTCACAACATACCGATACAATTACTCGAAGCTGAGGAAGCAACGGAGACTCCTACAGGTTCTCTGTTCCAACTGTTCGGCTGGTATAGTGTTGATGCTGCTCGGTTGTGGAACCTGGATGATTTGAATACTTGGTGTTGCGGGTGCCGCGGCCGGGACGTGGGCCTGGGAGTATCAATGCGTTTATGAGGAGTATTATACTGTAGTGAACAAAGATGAAGAGGTTGGTGGAAGGGAGAAGTAGTCAAAAGTGTTCTACGAAGAGTCGGTGTAATAAATGTCGTCGCGACCGTCAGCCTTTTGACTGTCTACTGACTGACACAAGTTTAGATGCCGTATGTTTAATTTTCGAAGTTTCTACCTCGCAATGTATGAGAAGCTTAAGAAAACTCACACTACACTGACTGCTCTAGATGCAATAATGAACAAGGAGTTGTATTGACTATCGGGCGAGACGGCTTGCAAAGAGAGGAACGACCTGTCTGTATTCCTGACTTCTGGGATCCGCAACAAGGTTGTCCTTGGTTTCATAATTTGTCTGAAAGCCCTGATTATGTCAGAGAGGCCTCATGGCAGTCAATATTGTACAGATTGCCAAGCAAGAATTTCAGTCCACACTTCGCAGAGACTGATAGGCCACAGCATCGAGGGTAGAAGTTTCGGTCATGAGATTGAATCATTCATTGATATTCTCATGAATTTGTAGGCTGCGATTGCTTTGTCTTACAATCAGTCATTGACTGGTTCAAGATAGTGACTTGCGTGGCCTTTGTGTCTAGAAGCACAGCTCAGATATACTCTGCTGACTCTTGTGCGTTATGTCGTTAGAAATCCCGCAATCTATTCTCTGTGGAGTCCTGGGTGTGTTCAGAGGGCACGCTAAGGCGGGTGAAAATTGCGGATCCATGAAAAGCAGTCTTCTCACGAGGGCTTGCACACGAGCGAAGCAAGCTTAACGAGCAGCGTTAGCGAGGAGTGGATGAGCTGGTGTACCCCTAGCGTATATACAGTAGAAATTTCAAGGCAGTATACCGTAAGTCAAAATTTCAAGGTCATACATCCTAAGTTCTTCAACAACGTCAGGAGCGACCACCAATCATCCCAATCAACGATGCTCCATTATATTGCAAATTGAGCCGACGTAATTGTGGCGACGCAAATAGTCGTCGACATGCTGATCGCTAAGAAAGACGGCATTGAGATACCTCATTGTCTAGAGTGATCTATAGTATGTCCACCTCATGACTAGAAACATCAGGGCTATTCCGCACGAGCGACAGGAACAACCTGTCAATACTGACTCGAATCTGAACACCATGACTCGTCCGAGATCCCGCCCATTTATCTCAGCTTGATCAAATGGAGTGGCTTGGATTCGGTGCTGATCCGCAGCAACATCACTTTCAATGTGCAGCAACCATTGCCGAACATCCTCACGCCCCGTGATGAATTGTAAAGTAGCCTCTCCGGCGCATGCAAGGATTTGCTTAGCCCGTCTTCATTGCTATGTACACAGATGTTGTATCCATATAGCCGGACCAGAGCCATAGTAGCACAGAAGGTTAATCGATTCCACATTACTGACTCGCTTGTACGAGCACATGAGAAAGGCTGAATGTTCTAAACGACAAACGAAGATGGCGATCATGTTCCTGTGGTTGAAGTGCTCGTGCGCTGATCCGAACAAGGTATCCTTCCGAAATACCGGCGCGCGGCTACCGCAACGCCATGTCGATTGTTCATAATCGACATTTCTTGTTACCCGTCCCTTGGTCCGGCTCGACTCAACCAAAGGACTTGCCTCATGTCGTCAATCACTCCTTACAGTCTCTAGCCCTACCAAATTGTGAACCAGTCAGGGTTGCCAGTACTGCAGCGTAAATTGCTGTCGACCAGCCATTGTGACAGTCTCTACCTCACGTTTACAGAATTGCTAGTCCTGTCAAGTGGGCAGACTCGAGACCTCTATTGAGAGTATGTCAAACAGGTCCGCAACGTAGCCTAGCATGAAGAGAACCGCGCGACGGACCAGGTGCGTTCACCTGAGCGTATGGCTCGAATCGAGTTTCCTTAGCGATAGCATAACCATCCATCGCTTTGGATAGTCATTCATGGCATTGGCTTGAAATGAAATGAACTTGTACCTCGAGGTATTAAATCGAGTCGACCAACACTTCTCCATGCAGAGAAAGCAATTACAGCTTTGAACATGGTGGGTTCTTCGAGAGCATGTATGAGGACGACTCTGCCGCAATATTGATCCTCATCGTACACATCGTACCATGGGGGTAGAACCTCAATATAATGACGAAAAAGAGGGTAGACTTTGATATGCATCAAGGCTTCCCGTGCAGTACAACTAATCAGCCGTTGATACAGCTCTTCGTTTGTTTTGGGTTTGGTCGTGCCTCTGTTCTGTGGGGAGCTGACCATCTGGTCGAGAGATGTTCTGAACGAGTCACGATCCGTGGTATGGACGACAAACTTCAATGTATCATTACATCCAAGGCATTGACGAGGACTCTTCTCGCGACTGCGACATGTAGGCAGTGCAGTGAACCATCACCTGCCATTAGAGTATCGGCGCCAAGTCTTGCTTATGTATGCTGCGGTCTCTTACATTTGATCTTCCGATTGCGATATATCAAACTGCTCAACGCGTAAAGTGACAGGCATGATACCACCTGCAAGGTTTACCCACAAGCTATTATGTTCGTAAGCTATCTTCCGTCCTAATATTTACTCCAAGGATACCCAGAATTGATATGAGCATTCCTTGGCATGGTTCTTTAGTATTGGTGTTAAGAACAAAACACGACCTTACAAATTGTTCAGGCTAGGCTTGATAACTTCCGCTGTACGCCCACGGAGTCGCTAGAGAGTTGTGCTGGGGGTCCAGGGTCTTGGTTGCTGGAAGAAGTGATGATCGAGAATTAATACTCAGTCTTGCCGAAAAAAAGAGTTCCCATTGCAGTTTGTTGTCAAGTCATCTGATGAGCCTCGCCACCGAAATGAAGCGAGGATGTTTGCTCGTGGAGTAGGTACGTTGGTCATGAAGGTCTCAGGGATGTTTTCGGGACCTGGGAAACTGGACTTATTGACTAAGAATTCCTCCCAGTTGACCCGGCACACGGAGCTCTACCTGCTGTGTTTGTGTCAAGATGTGCTCATGGAGTACTGTGCATGTGAGAAATTTATAGGCATCGTCGTCGATGGCGTTTCATCTCGGATATACCACCTGGAAGCGTTGAGTATCACCGAACATATCTTGTTAGCCTTAGAGTATCGGCACCAGGACTGGCTGTGTATATATTGTATATAAAGTCCGCTTACCAGACGTAGATCAAAATGTTCTCCAATTCCAAGCACATCGTTGTAATACGTGTCTCAAAACTCTCAGACACCCGATGTGACTTCTGTATCGAGGAAATCGTCGTCTATACCAATTTCCATCCCTTTATCACATTCAGGGGTTGTCTCCAAACGTCTAAATTTGAAGAGTCCAGCTAGCAACAAGAGCATTGCACCGAGATGGACTGGTAGTGCTGGAAGATGTCACAGATCACCTTGAGCGTGATGCCATAAATGGAAAGATGGTCCAGGATGCCTTGGTCTTACAATCAGCCGACGACGCAAGTCCCTTTCAACCATAACAACGGGTAAGCACGATCTCTATCAAGGTACAACCAGTCTTGTTTGATACGACCATTGTGAACAGCAATATCCAACAGGATTCACCATTGGTCAAACAATACTGGGAGTCGGACATCATCATTAATGCGCTGGCAAAGCAAGTAACAACCTCGGTGCTCGGTCCCAAGCCGAGACTGTCTTTCATCTTTGGAAACAGTGTGATGCCACTATGTCCAGACTCAGAACCAATGTCGCAGCCAGTACATTATGATGCCGATTTTGAATATCCAGAGTGTCCCCTTGCGCTTGTCCTGAATGTGTTCCTGGTAGGGTGAACAAGAAAGATGGCTCAACGGAGATCTGCGGGCGGATCAGAGTCGACTGTCTAGCAGAGCGCGGGCAAAAAGGCCATCCATGCAGTCGGTTATCAAGAAAGGCTCGATCGTTATACACAGCTCGCGATTGTGGCATGTAGGAAAGCGAGACTTTACCAACAAAACGCGAAGTGTTGGCCATGATACATTTTGCGCTGTGGTTCAGTCAAGCATCTCCAAGAGATGATAGACAGTGCTATTCAGTCTAACATGGAGATCCAGGAACGAAATGCAAGCCGAGATTGCAAAAACCTTGATTCAAGCGCTGAAGAATGATGGAAAGGATATCAACAAGAAAGGAGGATTTTGCACAGAGGAAGCACTGCTGGCGAATCGTCTCAAGCGGAGTTTCGGCAATGCATATGATTTCGATCAGACTGAGCGTGGAATACAAAGCTTATGAAAACATGTTTATCTGTATACACGCAACTGCTGGGAAATCAGCTACTAAATCTGATAATAGACCACGTTATTCCTTTTTCATTGCAGATTCTTTTCAAGTAACAGGACCAACGATAGAGCGATACATCCCCAAAAGAAATCAGCCAGAAGAGATACGAGTGCCACTGAACTGTCAGAGATAGGTCCCGATCAGACCAGTAAGATAACCTCTCGCCATCGACAGATGCCATTTCGGGGGAAATAAGGATGGATGATAAGAATACATACCTGATAACCACATACTTCAAGGTCTATACAGTGGTATTTTCGACTCAACAGAAGACGATGCCAAGCAATTATGAGCAATTCATGACTCTTCTGGAGTTGTTGTCGCACAGGCTTGGGAAAGAAGACAAGTAATTTTCTGCAAATTGAATGCTGGAGACATCTTATTCTTATCAACATCTTCGTGCAGTTATCTTCCCCTTGGCATCAATATTTGGGATGAAAAAGAAGATTGCAGTTCTTTTGAGGCGGTTGCTGTTCGAGGAGCTAAGAGAAAAGCCCAATTACATGACGAGTGTTGTCCATCAATCTTGGGAGTATGAGATTCTGATTGTCTAGGACGAATGAACATGACCGTAACATCAATGGCAGCGCGATTTAGCAAGAATCTGGCCGTACCTTGGATTATGCTTTCGGCACTTATTCTGAGATCAATACTATTGTGCTATCATTTCCGCGCGGCTACCAGCCATCCGAGTCATGCAATATCAGAATCCTCTAGAACCCTAAGGTACGTACCTTAGAATACGTACCTTACCTTAGAATCCGATTTGTGCCAAGAGCTTGGTAGAAGCTTGACACAGACCAGCTGCATATTGGTGACCTGTCTCAAAGTTGATGTGACATGTTCAATTGCGTAGCGATTGTGACCACGAGTTGGCATCCCTAGTCCTCATGTTTACGACATTGTGAGCCGGATCCTGATGATAACTCGAAGTACTTGTACAGGTGATCTGCTCTGAGCGAGCCTCTATCAATGTTCTCTGAGCTTCGATGAGATCTTGGCAGAGGCTGCCGCGGCCCCACAAGGCGTCTGCGTTGCGTGGAAGGTATCTTTCACTAATCAATAGGCTTTGTTGTGTAGGACAAGCCAGGGCGATGTAGGAAGATCTTTCGACGATGTCACGACCTACCAGTCAGAAAGATTCGTTCTGAGATAGCAGCTTGTGACCTGTGCTGCGGGGGAGAAACAACTGATCCAGGGCAAATCTTGGCGACCCAAATCAGAGCTCGAAGCAACGATCTAGAACGTTATAAATTCTACCGACAGGTCCATACTATATATCATAAAATCAGGTATTATTAGAGAGTAAAGCGTAAGGTGCAGAAAAGCTTGGCTTTGCAAGTGTGTAGTCAAGATTCTATGAAGCACTGTTGTATTAACGAAGCTTCTAATCTCATCTTCAACGTTTGTCACTCACCTAGCAAAGCGGGAGCTTTCGGTAGCGATGTACTGCACACTAGCTAACCTTCTCCTTAAGAACACTTTTCAGTTTACGCTCTATGCCGTCTCCAATCTTAGGAAGTCTTCGATAACTCTTAGCTTGTATGGACTTGCCGTTTGCTGCACCTTCCTTATCCTGTAGAACACAAAGAAAGACTGAGTTCGTTACAAGCAAGTTTCACATTCGCCGCGCTATTTCAAGCCATGCGAATGTTAGTTCAAGCCCACGAAGGTCAAGGCAACCTGAACCTTGGTTGTAGAGCAGTTCTTTTCTGTCTAAAAGCAAGTACAGCAAAGCACATATAACCACTGTGATCGTCCAGTTCTCCGAGTCGTCTCTCTTATATTGATGCTTGACACTCTTTGATTCTATTCTCTTGATATTCATTCATGCGCAGGATAGATCTTGAGGACAATGTCAGTACATGGGAAGCAGGCTACTGTGTTCGTTTTAGTGCTTGTTCTGCTTATACTGTCCTTTATCTCTATTGTCCTTCGATGCTTTGCGCGAATCTCAATCCGTGGATTTGGCTGGGATGACTGGCTAATGGTTACAGCTTTCGTAAGGGAGGTTTCATCATCTTCTAGTTCTGCCAATTAACAAGTTCAAGATACTATTCGCTGCTTCTGTTGTACCAATGTACTACTGCATCCTTGCAGCTCTTGGCGTCGAGGAGAAATATCTCACAGCTCAAAATAAATCTGCTGCAAACCACGTATGTTTCAATCCACCACCTCGAACCAAATCCTTGGACCTGATTTGACGCAACCAGGCATACGTAGCATGGGAACCCTTATATATATGGTGCCTTATCTTCATCAAGGCAAGCATTTGTTTTACTTTTCTACGTATTGCAGAAGGAAAAGCTATTGTACGTATCATCTGGGCAGTTTTGGCGCTCAGCACAATCAGCGGAATCATCACGTTTATCGCATCTCTCAACATCTGCCACCCATTATCACACGCATGGGACCCTAAGCCTGGAGGATTCTGTAAGGATGGTTCTTTTGTCGCCAATCTGGCATATTTCATCTCTGCTACATCAATTGTAACGGACTTCACATGCGCCATCCTGCCCATCTTCATCCTATGGGGAGTCCGGATTGAGAAAAGACTCAAAATGACAATCGCAGCTGTTCTTGGCATGGGATTTGTGTAAGTTTCGAGAATAGCTCATCCTATATGCCGCTAATTCAGGAAACAGGGCAAGTAGTGCAACGTTGGTCTGTCTTCGATATCTCGGTGACTATACAACTACCGTGGAATACCGGTGTATGTTGACCATGATTTTTGCTCTACCAAACGCACTAGCTGACTGCGTCTTCTCTAGACAAAGTATCGGACCTTGCGATCTGGTCGATGGTCGAATGTGCTCTAGGGATTATTGCAGGCTCAGCATCCACATATAAGCCACTTGTTCGAAAGATGTTCGACAAATTCGGTAGCTCCCTGGGGTCATCAGGGAGGAAGGAGGGTTTACATCAATACGGACTCCGCGATCTCACTGTACCGACCGGCAAGAGCTACAATATCAAAGTCTCGAGCGGTCGAAGGGGTGTCAATCAAGATGATAATGAGAGCCAGAAGGACATGATTACCAATGAAGGCATTACGGTCAATCGCGAGCTCAACGTTGAGGAAGAGTACGACCTAAATTATGATGGGAGCCCGAAGCAACTCCACAAAGTATTTGAAGAGAGGTGTAGAGGCTTTTCAGGACTTTTAAGGTGAAAGAGCTATGGGCATTCCTGGAAGATACACCGCACCTTCCCTGCAGCAATCCCGAGCATCATAACAGAACTTCATATAGACTTAATTGAAAGCAGATTCACTGATTTGGACTCTATGTTCGTGCCTATCTACTCATATTGCACGGCAAAGTTACTGTAAGCTTCGGTTGCTTTCTCGCAAGGCGCTCTTCGCCTACTAGCTTCCTCCTCGCAGAACGAATTATCGGGGCTGTAGCCATCACACACACAGACAATTTCCCAAGCCTACGTTCACACCAAACATGACTCATCTTCCTGACTTATTGACAGCGGAGCCACTTAAGAGCTTGAGAAAGAGAAAGAGAAACACAACGGAATTGTAATTCCACAGCACAAAGGAGAAAGGATATAATGCCGACGGCTTCGGAGTAGTTAGATAATCTTATGTGTTCCTACTGTCGCCATTGCCGAGAATCACTCCGAACATGACTTCTGCGCTGAAATATTTTTGCTAGCGCGATAACATGCCTGAATCCGCCGCGCTTTCATGTCAGCTGACCCTGACCTTATTTCAAGGATCCTGTACTACTAACTACCAAGCGATCTATTGGCCTATATTTCCAACATCTTGGCATAAAATACACGGTCAAATGAATCTTACACCCACACTCAATAATACTTTTCAAGCAGGTTTTTCGATTGTCTGTGTGCCTCATAAGTACTACACTTACTCAGGGCGCCCGAAAGCACCAACTTGAATACCCGAGCCATCAGATTTGGCTCTGAGATTGAACTCTCGTACTTTTTGATGTTTACCTGGTGAATTCATTCCAAATTGATCTCTGGCGAGGTAACTTTATAGAACCAAGACAAGAGCCATATCTTCCCTAAATCCAAACTCTTTTTGTCTTCCAGCTAATTAGAGTGCGGTGTTAAATTCAAAACATTCTCAATCACGATTCAAGATATCGCATTCGACCATCTTCTAGCTAGGTAGGAACATGCCTTGCTCAGTAATGATGAAGGAGGAGCGGCAGATTCCGGAGAGTTCTTCTAGCGCTATATTAGCTGATTTCTGTAGGGCACTACATCTGCCCGAGACCTCAAGGAAAACAAGACGAGCCTCGGCGATAGGATCTGAGCTTGTCGCAGCATGTTATAGTAGAGCTGGAAAGAATCAAGACATTCATTAGTCTAACCAGTAATGATCTCAATGCTTAATATCCGCTAGAACACAACAATTGTAATGTGTGCAAGGGAAAAGTACTATAGCTTAATATTCACGGCGTAATGGAGCATGTATATAAATCATGTAAATTATTCAAGACAACCTTTCTAATAGGTTGATACGAGCGTATGGAATTCCTGACTATTTACACATATCTTGGCATTTCATTGAACCCCTCAAGCAAAAGGATGTTCCATTTCATTCATTCACAACCATCTCTAGTCAAGATTTGAAATAGATGCTTTACATCAATGCTTATGAACATCTAGTGCTATGTAAAGTATGCTGATAATGACTGGATATTAGGCCTCGCATTTGATCAAATGACCCCAAGTGCGTGGAAGCAAGTTATATGGCGGACACTCATCGTGCTCTTGTTCTTCGATCTTCCATGTTCCAGCATCGAAGATCGCCTTTTCGACGTCCGTAGTAAGAGAACAGCTTCCGATGAGTGCCACGCTCCTTTGCGAAATGAGCCGGACCCAGACAAAAGCAATAGCTAGCGAACTTTGTGCAACTTTCGTTAAAGTATCGGAACTGCCACAGTGTTCCCAATACAGAAGCTATCAACCTGGCTTTAACAGCCTATAGATCCTCGTCGCAGCTGCAGTTGGATTAGGCACAGAGCAAAGCACCTGCATACAAACCACCGTATCAATACTTCCATCTATAATCCCATGCGAGGCCAGCATTGCCTTGTCCTCTAGGGCTGCACTGATAGGTACATAGACCTGCGCTAAATTAGGACAGTCTTCGATCTTAGTCTTCAGGACTTCGACAAAGTAAGTATTCGGTTCGACTCCGTACACGCGAGTGACCTTTTCCGTGTTGAATCGCGGCAACTGGTTGCCGGAGCCTGGTCCAATCCCGATCGTGATTCCGTTAGCCAGCGAAACAAGCCTAGGCACTGGTGTGCGTTCCTCAAAGTTTGAAAAGTTGTGCCCTGCCATCAGAAATTGAGTAGTCGAAGTTGAAGAGGGCATGCGAGGCCAGCGTACCAAGAGAAATGTACCAAGTGGCAAAAGCATGCTCTCGCACCGTTCTTAATCTTCCCGATAACAGGCTCCTTGAAATATCTGTACAAGAATTAGTTTATTGAGTACAGAAACGACCCAGCGAGTAGCAGAGATTACCCACACAAGAGGGCGTATTGAATTGGTTCAAAGAGCTCCATATAAGCGCTCCAGCGTTCCTTCAGATGAAAGGGCATTTATGCGGTAGCGTAGACTTATTAAATAGCAGAGTGAGATAGGATGTAAGATTGTAGATAGAAACTCTACAATACTAGCCTCAACGCAACTCTAACTAAGGAGAATTGTTGATCCGGCAGGATTGTCATAGTGCTCCAGCTCTCGTTCCCGAGGTTCACATACTGAGCTTAGCCCTAATCGGAGTCGGAGGCTATGATAACGCGATAGAAACGCAATCAAGATAATTTCAAGAATCAACATAAAGTAGTATCGGTAGTGTGCAGCTGCTCTTCCGGCAGACTGCCTGGTTCTGCAGCAATGACATGAAATATCAACCTTCGTGTAGCTTCAGTCACACAATAGTACCTCCCGAGAGCCAGAATGGCACGTTCGTCAGTCATTCAATTGTGGCGTGCGACATGTCTTTCTTACCTGTCGGTGAACTTTAGAAATGCATTGAGGTTGTAGTATATCAGTTCTGCCTCTGTTCTTTAGTAGCAATTAATGGGGACAAATGATCTTAAGTACGAACATGAGATTCAGCACGAACATAAGATTGTACATGAACAACATCTGGACGACAATGGACTTGGAGCAGAGTACATCAATCAAGAATAGTTTCCCTCAGGTCTAAGATGGCTTCAACCTTTGTTCGAAAATAGTTCTGCTTCAGCCGTACATGCAAAATCGTTCTTTACTTTGAGCTTCTGGCTCTCTCCTGACGATTTCTGTACTAAGCGATAACCTGACACTAGAGAGATTTGAGTGAGATGGATCTTGTACAAATTTGATAATGATGCATGGGTGGCTAATGTCAAAGAACAGGTTTCGAATTGCAGGATCACAATATGACAAAGGCCTTCCTCAATGACAATAAATATACGAGAGACACTCCGTTTGCTAACGCTGTTTGGAGGTACATGCAACCTCGTACATCCATGTATGGAGAATTCCTCGCTTCATCGAGCTGCTAAAGTGCCTATTCGCTTCTGCGATCATAGCCCTTCCGGAAAAGGGAGATCAATGCGCTAGGACTTCCAATATCTGCAGCAATCCCTGACACATCAGGCGAGATGGTACACCGCCTTGATATTCTTCACAGCCTACGTTGTCTCGCAAGTCGTCGCTCTCGTACAGCACAGGGTACGCAAATAATAGTTAGAAACAAGATGCGACCTGCCCTACAGACACAGTCTGTGCTCTACGAACTATCTATGGCAGTCTTTATAGTGTCTCATGCCACGGACAACGGAAACGCTGAACAACTACGGGCACCCCGGGACTTATGAATGCCGACGTTACAGTAATCAAGAAATGGGTGGAAACGTTACAGTGCTATCAAGAAATGGGTGGAAACGCATATCTACGAAGGCTTAGACAACTGGGTAGTGAGTCCCGCTTCCCGAGACAGAGTTGCGGGGCTACAAACGTCGCAAGATCATAACACAAAAGCCGGGGAAAGCGACAAATCTTGTGAGAGCTTTCTTCGCCTTGTTCCATATGCGAAAGATTTTCAGTGTCTTCGGAGCAGTATTAACATGCTATACAATCGCCATGACACACTGTCAGCTGGCTTTCGGAACGGCTGTCATGTATGATCAGTTTCTTCATCATACCTCGAACCCCCAGTTTGTCCTATGGATGGCATACCTTCTATCACAATCTATACCCAAGTCCATGGCGCTGGTGTGCCGAGACAGTACATGAGGACACAGGATTGATCAGGTCATGACCGCCACCACCGTCTCACTGAGCCATGGCGCGAAGCGTGCAAGGACGACGAAACCATAATCAATGCCGCCACTACCATCATCTCATTTGAGAAGTATCACGTAAGGAGTCACAATTATCAAGCATGCCGGGACTGTGAAACTGATTCTTTCATCCATCCAAACATGCACCATCCTTCGAATCTCAGGCGTAAAGCATGCCGGGACCGATAGTCTACATTATTCATTATTCATTTACTTATTCAACCATACGTCTATCCATTCAACGACCAATTGTCAAAATGACCGAAGAACGAAGGAGAATTATGTCTCGACGGGTGACACTGATAGGAGCATGGCAAGATGCAGTTGTCAATGACAGCCCCTACGCTAACATAGTGCAGACATCTCGCGAGATTCGATGTTCAAGCACAGGCCAGATGACGATTCTCCTTGACCTCGTTCTCTAGAACATATTATTATTAGAAGATCTGCAGAAGATGTCTCAAATTGGTTTGCTAAACATCGTTTCCCCTGATCCTAAGCTCTAGCCGATCTGTGGCCACGACTCTGACCGCTCATGCTCGCAATTACTGTAGCGCCGTAGGGATAGGATGGCGCTGTGCTTACATATGGCGAACTTTACAATACTGGGTATGTTATCACAAGGTCCAGACCGCAGACCTTACACATCATGTCGTTCATTGACTGAACATGAAGCCGCTTCGACGCGGCATAGTCCAATCTCGAGCGGTGTGCAGCTTTTTATAGCTAGCAACAGATGAGAGTTTCAGAGGAGATCGTATGAGCAACGAAGGCATGGAAATGTGCATACGTTTGGACGTCATACTATCGAACACGATGGGCTCTGAGCATAATGCTCGTTGCTTGCATGCAGCGTTAATTTGAAAGAGGGGAAATCGAACAAAAGAGTGGAGTGCTGCGAGAGGGCCTCGATGCCAAGACCCTGCACGGCCCGTTGCGTTTTCTATTCTTGGAAGCACCGACGTCAATTGCGTTTGGCAAAAAGGACTACCGAAGTATCTATCCGTGCTTGCTACCGGCCATGACTATCAAATCAAGGTAGAGTAACGCTATGCTGTAACTTCTTCTATCCCATGACGGAGTACATCGCCTGCTTTCTTGGCTCACGAAGAAATAGCTCGTATCACCATCCGCAAGTGGCAGAGAAATAACTGATCAACCCTTGGTCTAACAGCTGTTGCTTGCTTTTGCATCTAGCCAAGGATGGGGAAGTGGCAATTGCTCTCGATTTAGAAAAGTTCATCGTATACACTCTGTTCGGATATAACAGTACCACAGTGGAGTGATCAAGGTAGTATAGGCCTGGTCATCGTTTAATTATGAGGAAGACACGAGAGGCAACACGAAGAGCCCCCTGGCCGTATAAGTATCCTGGTTGACTACCCTCGACAACTCACTCTCATCATCCAACTTCTACTCAACAATCAGCACTTCAACTAAGAATCAACACCCTTTCACAACAAAACCATCAATATGAAGACCACCTCCATCCTTTCCACTCTGGCTGTTGCCCTTCCTGCCCTTGCTGCTCCAGCAGGCAACGTTGACGCTCCTTACAAGACTTGGAGCGCTCTTGCAATTTCCTCTGGCTCCGATATCATGTACGAGCCTATCAACGCCAACGGCACCTACTTCTACCTTAAGCGTAGCACCAAGACCTACACTCCCCCTAACGTCGGAACCTACAACCAAACCAAAACTATCTTCGCTGGTGGTGACAGCACCCTTTCCCTCGACGTTGAGGTCCCTGGTGGTCAACAGGTCTATGTCGACACGTACGGTAACCTCCGCTACACCGAGGCCCACTCTGCCGACGTTGGCACAGGCTCCCAAGTTACTGGCTTCAACGTCTCTTCCACTACCCTCCAATACAACCTCCAGGACTTCCTGGCCTGTGGATTGGGCTCGACCGAGGACTATGCTTACCAAATCCGCATCGCAGCTGCCGCTACGGCTCCCGTTACTCCTGCCAGCGACAACTGCATTGGTTTCTCTTTCTTTATCTCCGAGAACACTGAGGCCGCTGCTTGGGAGTACGCTTAAGCGTATTTGTTGAAACATTATTTTGGGAGTGTTCTTCTACTGGTCACTATGTTATCGTTCGTTTACAGCATAGCGTAAGGTTTTTTTTTTTGCGATAGTAAAGTCAAATTAGGTCACATTGTATTACAAATTACACTCTGATGCGCCGTTCACTAAACTTCTGAAAGAGTCTTGCTGTTGACAGATAAGCAAGCTCGATTTATGCTGCTCAATAGTATTCCGTTCATTTGATTCATCCTATCCAAAAGCATGATACCAATGAGATTGACTGAAACAAATTGTGAGCGCTCCAATCATTGCGCATCAAGGCTCAAGCACGTGAAAGCCCAGGATGTTGATTGCAACCGAAACTCATCATCTTGAACTTGCTTACTCAGGTCTGTTCATATTGATACTGAAGGTCGGTGATGATGGTGAAAACGACAATGACCGGACACTGAGAAGCACGCGTAGCACGACAGGGTCTTCCCCGCATTCCAGCATGCGTTGCGGTATATGCTCGGGACAGTTTGTCTTTGTCTTCGACGCACGACTTCAAGTCCATGCCGGAAGGCCTTGGAATTTGCAATGCGATACTGACTTGTCCTTTGCGTTCGCTCAGCTCCACCTTGAGGAGCGACACATCGAACATGGGAGTCAGGCTCATAGATTTGAATTGTGAGAACGGACGCTGATCTGCTGGCTGTAGCATGCAAGGCCAGCTCTTCAGGTAAATGTTACTGTACTCGTGAGCCATGTCTTCTTTGTCGAAAGTCGCTTTCTGACTCGCTGACTCTCCACGTAGAAAGAACATTGGCAATCCGAGCCATAGCCACCACACACGAACTCTTCGATCCGCCCTCGCACCCACAGCAAATCAGCTCTTTCCAGCGATGCATCGTCGGCCGAGCCATTGAAGAAGAATGAGGAAGAGAAAGAGAACGAGAAGTCGCAGATGTCCCGGCGCAGCTCAACAAGAATTTCAAAGAGTTGGTACCACAAACTCAGGCCAATGAATGGTCGTGACACATGGGCGTCTACGATTTGGGATATTGCGTCGGTTTCGCAGGGTTAGGGTTAGGGTTAGGGTTAGGGTTAGGGTTAGGGTTAGGGTTAGGGTTAGGGTTAGGGTTAGGGTTAGGGTTAGGGTTAGGGTTAGGGTTAGGGTTAGGGTTAGGGTTA